>CAUYRH010137726.1:0-48675 GCA_963574655.1 Perodicticus potto
GAGGAGGAGACGGGGAAAGACCGGGAGAGGAACGGAGAGAGCTTCTCTTTCCCTACTTGAAATCTCTCCCACTACCAGGAGCTTTGGTGTTTTCTGTATTCTTTTCTGTAAATCAATTCTGTCTTATCACGGATGGGTGGGGGGGGGGGAAATAATGTAATGAAGAATAATAAAATACATTAAAAAAAAAAAAAAAGAATCCTGTTTTTCAATATGATTATAAAAATAAAAAGCAAGTAAAATGATTAAATCTGGTACAAATGTAATAGTTTTAGGTATCTCTTCAGAGATTTTCCTAGAATGATTGGGAATCTGACAAATAAAAATATTCTCCAAGCAGTAAATATGCTCAGTAATAAGTCAGAATAAATAGTAGGATGCCAGTTTCCTGTGAATTTTCAAAGGAAAACACGCTGGGCTAAGGGTAAACATGATATAACATGTATTGCCTTGTATTACATTTCATATATATATACATATATTGTTTTTGTGAACTTTTATAAATGAAATCAGTAAAATATGTGTGTATATGAAATACATATTGTTCTAGATCTCAACTAGATTTTTTCAATTATACTTCAAAAGTATGAAAATATTGCTGAGAGAAGAGCATCTGTGTCTTTTCACATATAACTTTTCTTGATTATTTCTAGGAAAGCAGACTAAACATGCAGTTCTGACATAATGCAGCTTCCCATTTTGATTTCTGGTTAGCTCAGAAGACTTTACCAGCTGAAAAAAAATCCCTGAAAAGGGCAATCCATCTGACCTCAGGAGGTTCTGATAGGAAGAACCAAAGCAGTGAACACTGACTGTAGAGAAAACATTGAAATAAATTCCCCAATGTTGTGTAACCACATTGGTGTGGGTGCACAGAGGAAGGCATAATTTCATTCTTAAAGAATCTCCCTGTTTTCACATTCTTTCATTCTTCTTAAAACTGATCTTACAGATGACAAAGTCCAGATCAATTTCTGCTTAATAGGAATTCTTATTCACAAATTGACACAAAAATATACGCACCACGTATGTAAAAATGAGGTGGAGAATACCAAGGGTACTTCAGTATCTTCTTCATCCAATAATTAATCAGATCATTTTCAAGAAAGGAACATTTTTGCTTTTCTTAAGAATTGAATTGAGAGTAGATGCATGAACTTATAATAAGAAAATAAGATACGGTTTCTTTCTGATGCTTAACTGCCTTTGATTTATCATTTTGCATCTTATGAATAAATTCAATTTCTTCAAATTTGCTAAAACAAAGTTTCAAGAAAAAAGAATTGAGGCTCTTATGTTCTGATGGTCTGTGTAGACAAGTTGGGTGCTATTCATAACCAAGATGATCTCATTCAATTTATCCTAGGGCATTTAAGTCGTGGGATAGTGGTCCTTGAAATTGTTTTTGATGTACATGAACTGAAATATGAGAAAACGGTTACAAACTGGGACTTGATTAGTTTTCTGTTACTGTAATAGATTACCAGAACTTCATGTCCTACACAACACAAGTTTATTATTTTATAGTTAGGTAGGTCAGAAGTCCAACATAGGTGTTACAAGGCTAAAATCAAGATATCTGGGGTAGAATCCATGTACTCGCCTTTTCCAGATTCCCAGCTGCCCGTACTCACAGGCTCATGGCCTTTTCCTCCACCTTCAAAGCCTGACATGGCAGGTTAAATGTTTTTCACATAGCCACTCTCTGGTCCTTTCTTCTGTCTCTTCTTAATTTTATTACATTATCTGCTTTATAAAAATACCAAGTAACCATTATATTATTAATTACTTCAGCAATACTGAGATTTTTAATTTCCTTCAAAAATTTAATTCCACTTTTAAGGATCCACGTAATTAAATGAACCAACCTGGATAATCCCAGATAATCTCCCCATCTCAAAATTGGCTAATTAGCAAACTTTATTCATCTTTTCATATTAAATCACCTATTCACAGGGTCCAGGACATGGGCATCTTTGGAGGCGATTTTTCTGCCTGTCATAGGAGTGCTTCTTAGAAATGTGAAGCACCCTTAATTTACATAGCACTCTCTTCATGGACCTCAGAAGAATGGTCACTGGGCCAAGGACAAACATTAACTGGCATTGCTCATGTTGTGAAATGAATACTCACGGTGATGATTTCCTCTGTCAGAAATTATTAACAAATTCAGCTAAGTCTGTCCAGTTGTTTCATTTCTATCTTTGTATTTCCCCTCTAATTTTAACTGATTCTAAAGGAAGATTAATCCTTTTGAGAAGCATAGTGTAGAAAAACATAACTAAATCTTATACTCCTAACTCATGTATGATTGTGTTGTGGATATTTATCAGAGGAGAAACTGAGCCTACATGCAATAGTTATGGGAGTAAGCCTTGCATCTTCATTGCTCTCAGCTGGGGTAAGGGGATGCCACCATGTGCTACCACACTCATATAGAACAATTGTACACCCTTTACTAAGAACAGTATAATCATGATTTTTTTAAAATGTGCCTAATAAAATGACCTGCACTACTAGGAAATATGGTTTTATAAATAGAATTGTCATAAATCATACCATTATTAAGCCCTGCAGATCACTACAACATGCTTTGCATAATTTTCATATTGAACATTCTATTTGTTCTTTCATTTCATTCTGTCTATTCAACTTTCGTCTACTATATGAAGCAATTATATGCTAAGCCTATAATAACTACAGTATTCCAGGAACTGTGCTAGATGCTAGAAGTGAAAACAACAAGGAAGACTTACCAATGTATGTGAGACTCATTTGGAAGTTCATAATTTCATGGGAGCATGAGTTGTAAACAAATAAATACAGAATAGACAAAAGTGTCCTCTGGAAACAGAAGTAAATTGTTATTAGCTCTTGGAGGCCAAGTAGAATTTTTCCAGCTAAAAAGGCAGACAGGAACTTTCCATTGAAAAGGAACATTGATAAAAGCAGAAAAGGAAGAAAGGAGAAAGTGATAGATACTGGTGAGATATAAACAAAGGCAAATTAAAGAAAGAGATAATGCTCCATAAAATAGGCTAGAGTCAGATTCTGAAAGGATTCTAAATCATGCTAAGAACTTGGGGAGATTTAAAAACAAGAAACCAGCGGGAACAAGAGACCAGCCGTTTGCATTATAAGAATGTAACCTGACACCAAGGTGGAAAGTGTCTGGAAGCAAATAAACACCCTCCCCCCTCAAAAAAACAAACAAATGACCCGGTTTTTGCAAAAATACAATCTAGAGATGATAAAGGCCTGAACTAAATGAGGACAAAGAGGAAATGACGCATTTAAGAGATATGCAAGAGGTATATTGTTTAATAATTTTACTAAGTCATATGGGTTTAAGTGGGTTAAGGAATTTCACCAAACATGTTAAGAAATTAAATGCTCTTGAAATTTTACCTTAGCCAGATTAATCCTGTTCTGTTTTCTTGATTCACTCAGCTGTCTTCTAATTTCATGGAGACTATTATTATTATTACTAATTATTATTACTTTAAGGGTTATAATTGTGTATTTGTTTTCATTTTCTACTTATGGAACATTTATTTCTCACATCTACCCCAAATAGTGAGAAAAATAAAAATTGTTGGTTCTGTTTTATAAATGAGGCAACCAAAGCTCAGAAAATGCTTCCCCTATGGCTGGCAATGATGCAACCACATTTAATGGGCACATTTCCTGATACTTCATTGAGATTTTTAACCGTTAATAACAGACTTTTTTTAAGCACACAGTTTTAAAAGATGAGGTCATGAGAGTTTAAGTGACATCCTCCCAAAATAGAAAATGACTAAATGGCATGGCAGAAAATCAAGCTCAGATTTTTTCTGACTTCAAAGTCCAAGGTCATAGCAGCTATACTTTACTGCATCCTTCCTCACCTGCTGGAGAATGATCAGGGAAGACTTCATGGGGAAGCAGCCCTTAAATGCATCTAGAAGGATGTACATCGGCAAGGAGATATTTTCAAAACACTTCACAACTAGTGATGTAAAATATGTAACTAGACTAATCCATGTATAAAGAAATGTATTAAATATATTAACACACATGAATAAAGAATATAACTGCTTACCAGGCATTATAATCACTACCATTTATAACAGATAATGGATAATGAAGTGATCCATTATTTTGTCAGTGAGATCATTTAGTGATGTCTGAAATATGTGGTATTTGCTGATTTTTAGAAATCATTTGGTATTGGTTTCTGCTTATTAGGGCAGAGTCACCCACCCACACTCAGACCTGTTCAAACTCAGGGAAGACTCTTAAGGAGACATTTTGTGCTTAATTCCTTAAGGCCTCTGCTGCCTAAAAAGTTGCAACAGAGTTCACAGGGCCCAAAACTGTGCTTGATCAAGTGTGTCAAAGTGTAATGGAGAAGGAAGGATTCTCCCTTCTTCCCTCAAATGCAGACACAGCAGAGGGGCGCCAATCCTGACTTGGCCTTTCCTCCCATATTTTTACTCCCTTATATTTTGAATTACCTGCTGATGACTACCCTTCCTTCTGAAAATTCTCTGATAATAAGGAAAGGGCTTACATATAATTATTGATCTGTGTCCCCCTTTCTCCCTCAACATGATCCTAAGACACACAGAAAGACAAAAGTAAAAACCAAAAACCTGGGTTATCAAAAGCTCTTTATCTATTTAAAGATTTGTTCAGTTTCATGTGGCCTTCTTATTTCCAGGATCATTTTATTTGACACTAAATACCTCAGCTAAACAACAAATATTTGTTTTCCCGGAGGAAAAGGCAGGATTCATTCCTTTAGGAAATATCACATACTCTTTAATTCTCAGCACATTTGCTTGTCTTCTCTCGGACTTTCTCTTCCATTAGTTTCTTTGCATATAACATCTGCCGTCCTTGCCACACGCTCTTAAAGGGAAAGTTTTGTCGTACCCACAGTGGTCCTTCATCTTGGTGGCAGCCACAGAAAGCAAAATTCAGTGGATTACAACAAAAGCCACAATCACTCAAAACTCAAGGGGAAGACATGCTTCTGAGACTGTGGAGTACCATTTCAAAAGAGTTTATAAAGCCCTAAGATTGGGGCAAGATGAGCCAGAATCATATCTTATGACTTTAAAAGAAGACCACGTTCCCAACTCCACCAAATAAAGCACTATTTATGCCTGCTACAGAAGATAATTTAAGGAAGAAAAGGTTGCTCTAGCATCTTTCAATTTTTTGACAATCTTCTTATGTCCTTTCCTCTCCTCCATGTCCCTTTTCTGTCCCTTTCCTGACCACCTCTCTTTCTCCAAACAAGCTTGTTAAGCCACTATTTTCCAGATTTGGGCTGGGAAATGGACTCTGGCCCACTCCTCCAGCCTCAAGGAAGTTTTTGAATTCCTAAAACTCCTCTCAAATTTAAATGCTTTCTCAAAACAGGAGGAGAGAATGGAATCTGCTATAACCTTTCTGATGCCACCTTGACTTACTATGGCCAATTCTTGAAACACCCTTAGGGATAGTCTAGTTATTCATCACTGACTTGGTTTCAAAGATGATCTATCAGGGCATGACAAGTTAAAGTGATTTCCTCAAGATCATGATGTAGTTCTCCTGAGTTCTCATGAAGTGCATATTGATACAGAAGCCACTAACTGGCTGAGGACCTCATAATAATAAACAGGATTTGTTGAGACAAATTGGGACAATGGATAATGACAGAATCCTCGCATTTAAGAAAGTAACACCAAAAGCATCTCTGCCTATGCCTTTCATACCCCAGCTTTCCCTCAAATTGAGTGATGGCCATGAAATTAAAAGGAGGGAGCATTACTCACCCTTTTCATTTAATGTATTCAATAAACATCTCAGGACCAGCCAGTGTTTAGTGTGCAGAGAAAGGTGGAGAGAGAAAGGTGGTTTTGGTGACAATGCTAGCAGTGCCCACAAGATATGCGGGCTTCGAATGTCTCTCCTAGTACACAAAATTATACAGTCGGATCCGGAATCCACTACTAGACTTTCCCAATGCTATCCACCCCACCCTGTGATATGAATTGTATTTTCTTTTCAATGATTTATCAGATAAGTTATAATTACAGTTGAGTTTCTATAAAGACTAAGTTCATCATGTTTGCAGTTGTTACTACACCAATTGTTCCTAATATTATTTTAAAAATATAAATTTAGTTCAATATCACCCGGACAAATTATAAAGGGCCTAAAACTATAGACCAAAACTCAGTAGATTATATATTGTTACACACATAGGGACCAATCAGACAAGGAGGGAAGTAAAGACACTAGTTAGTAGCAAAGAAAGAGGAAGGGAATTAGGTTACTGACAAAGATGTCAATCCTGAGAGGCAAAGTCTATATAGAGGAGGCTGAATCCCCAAAGAATGAAAATAATTCTTTTATTTCATCTGTATTAATCAGATGCTTATTAGAGAGCCATATTCTATCTTGACCAGAATATTTTGAAAGCAGGTGAAGAAAAAAAGTAGTTAAGGTACCAATGTTTATTTAACAGATGGAAAATATGGTTGGTAAGAAAAAATGAAGTTATATATGAAAAGTCATATAACTTCTTAATTTAAAATTTCAAGTTTCTGAAGGACTATTAAAAGAGGATGACTGTCCTTTCAGAATTATTAACATTAAATTGGAAAACAGGCTGCCTTGTAATTGATATTTTAAAATCTATCCCCAAAACAGAACTTTTCCATCTGTCACAGAAAGGAACTTGTAAATAAATATATGCCTATATATTTTTATCTATATGCACAAAGTAGTATTTATTACCCTAATATGTATTAATAATAATAGAGGAAGTACAGTGAAAAGTTGTAGACACTGTGAAATCTTACTAATCTTGCTTAATTATGGGTGGATATTTCTAGATTAGCAAACAACTGCCAAAAAATTGAAAGAAATTAAATCAGTTGTATTCCACTCAAGTGCTAACCACTTATCATGTAAGCACTATTGATGAAGTCTTATAAGGAGCCATCTTGGCACTTAAGGAAATGCTTGTGGAAAGTATTTCTAATTGAGAACAGGTATTTATTCCAGCAGATAGAATGAGAGAAAAAGTACTTAGGACAATCTACATTATCTGCTTCAGGTGAAATATGCTGCGTATGGTCTTATTTACATCATGGATAAAATTAATATATCACAAATTTTAATATCCTTGAGGCTGAGTGAGATTTTCTCTATTTTTCAAACAAGTTAAGAAATCAATGGTTTGACACAGCATCTGCAACAAAGAAAATGAAAAATTAAAATACTGAAGCAAAATGAAACCATCTAAGAATGTATTTGCAAGTGCATAAAAATTAGTTTCACATAGACAGCCAATAAATAGCTGAAAACATTAACTGCAGCTATAAAGGTATGTGACATCTTTAGCTAAAATATTAGGGTGCAGCACGTGTGATACATTGAGTACCACTAATAAGAAACTCAATAGTTGGCTGGGTGGGGTGGCTCATGCCTGTTATCCTAGCTCTCTGAGAGACAGAGCCAGTGCATAGCTTGAGCTCAGGAGTTTGAGACCAGCCTGAACAAAAGAAAGATCCCTTCTCTACTTAAAAAAAAAAAGTTGAAAAACTTGCCGGGAGTGGTGGCACACACCTGTAGTCTCAGCTACTCAGGAGGTAGAGGCAAGAGGATCACTTGAGCCCCAGAGTTTGAGGTTGCTGTGAGCTATGATGCCACGGGAGTCTAGCCTGGTATCACCTTTTTAAAGTTTTATTTGAAAAAAATAAAATGAAACAAAAATAAAGAAACTCAGTAGTTGTTTTTACCCTGGTGATGCAATTCCAGATTAGAGTTATATTTTTACCCCATGTCTCAGGAAAAAAAAAAAAAGGCTTCAAAGGAAAGAAAGAGCGGGCTATGGTATAATAAGAATTAGACAGCAGAGACAATTAGCAGATAAAAGGATGAAAAAGAGTAGAATCATATCAAGATTCCCAGTATAATCAATCACTGCAACCTGTCAGCAAGAGGCCATCGTCTCCTGTCATTGCAACAGAGAAGACCAAGTGGGGAATGGAGGCAGGACAGCACAGGACGGCTATCGACACATCCTTTTCTGTCTCAGAAGACTACAAGTCTAAGACAAGTTCTTGTAGCAAATGGAAATTTATCCAAATGAAAATCAAATGATAAATGCCCAGAGAATATTCGTTCTTTGGAATTCCTTCAATTCTTTAATTTAACCAGCTGGAATAAATTTTCAAGTAGCGTTCTGTTCAGGCTTTTGAAATGAAGGACTTTCCTGTTAATTGGAAAGCTATATTTCATCAGAGATGAAGACAATGCTTTGGGCTTAGTAATTCTTTGAAAAACGGGGAGTGTTGAGGGACATTTGATGGATATTTACTGTAAACAGATTCCGCATCCAGAGCATGTATTTCAAGCACGAAAGAACGAATTCTGAGCCTACACAACTAACTAAATAAAATGGGGATAATTCAAATGCAACTTTCATTCTAACTACTACCTGAAAAGTCACTTTTACTATGTTCCTTCATGAGAGGAGTATGTGAAGACAGAAGAAAAAAACCATTGTTAACCTTGAGAATCAAATATTGGTCATACATCTGAGGTTTCTGATTTTCTGAGGCAAATGAATTAGGTAAGTCAGCACATTTAAGCCTTCTTTACTGTGTTGCTTGAATAAGTGCTATTGGGGCAAAAAAAAAAAAAAAAGTATGACAGTCAACTCAGAAAAATGTAGCAAGAAAATAAAAATTCACAAGGAAAAGAATTCTTTTGAAGATATTCTTTCAAAGTAATCTGTACTATAGGCAGTACTTTCCATTTAATTGTTGTTTAGTAACATATTAAGTAAAGTTACATTTGCATTTTAAATTGGCATAAAATCAGGCAAAATAGTTTACCACCAAGAATGTGAAAAGTTTGAAAAAATTAATTATGCTCTTGTACTAAAGAAATAATTTTTTTTAGACTTCTTAAAGGAGTCACTTTGTAGGTGATCTGAATAATTATGTATTCTGGTTGAAAATAATTTTATAGGAAAACATATAGGTGATACTATTTATGTACTTTAAGTTTGGCAAAATATGTATATAATAGGAATTTTCAAAGATATTTCACTATTGTTATTTAAATTTCTGGGAGAACTTTTTAAAGGGTGATAGAAAAGGAATATTTGACATGAACATACCATAGGTTCACACATATTCTGTAGCTTGAGATCAAAGTTTGGTGGTCTACAGCAGCAGAGGGCGCCACCGCGTACGGGATGAGAGAAAAAAAACAAATAATGATGAGTGTTACAAAAAAAGATGGGAACACATCATTTCATTTTTGAGATAATCATTAGTGCTTGGAGAATACTAGGCCCAAACTGAAAATTTGGGATAGGACATTTGACAATGTTACCAAGGCAAGCATTAATTGAAATATTAGAGATCAGCCACACAACTGTCTAAATTTCTGAAGATAAGTAAGAAAATTCCAATATTGTAAGTTCATAAACAGTGCATAAAAAAATGCAAACTATCCTATATAGAGTTTATTTTTACTTAAGGAAACAGTACTACTCATTTTACAACCCAATCACAAAATTCATGGCAAAAGTAATGAACAAAATTTGATTGGAATTAATAGATGAAATTCACCAAGACATCATTTGACATCCAGTAAAAATTAGATTAATTTATATGCTCATCTAATAAATGCAATTGTTAAGACCCAAGATGTGGTTTAGAACACATTATCCAAACATACTTATATGAAGAAATTTTCAACATGTAAATTAATGTGTCTGATTGAGTTTCCAAAATTTTGTAATCTAACCTTTATGTGGTAGTCAAGAACTTTTGCACTGAAAAAAGAAATACTAAAATTACTTATTTCAAATAAACTTTTAACCAAAAATCAATTGATTTAAGAGACATAAGCCCATATTAACACCATTACGTTCATTGATTGATTGATTGATTGATTTTTAGGTTTTTTTAGACAGAGTCTTATAGCAACCTCAAACTCTTGGGCTCAAGCAATCCTCATGCCTCAGCTTCCCAAGTAGCTAGAACTATAGGCGCCCTCCACAACACCTAGGTAATTTTTCTACTGGGGTCTCACTCTTGCTCAGTCTGGAGAATACTAAATTTAAAATATTTATTGAATATAAATTATAATACCCTGCTATATTTTAAAAATATTATACAATAAAATACAGGATGCTCCTTACTTTTATAATGATAAATATTGTATTAAAAAGTCTTTGGTAAATATCATATAAAAATAACTTTGGGAACTTTCTCCCTTTTGCATTTTTAACTATTGTTTTAATGCTGATAGTTTACAGCAGACATACATCCTGGTTTGCAATATTCAGTATCTTTAACACTTTCTTTTGGAAACTTAAACTATCAGGACATAAAGCCAAAATTTGAAATTCTAGATTTGAATCTTAAGTGGATAATAAAATTATTTAAATAACAGAGGAAGAAACATACATAAAAGCCTACTGACAATAGTCAATTTACAAGGAAAGCATTTGATTTGGCAAAAGGAAGTTCATTATGCTTAAAGTAGACTATGAAAATATAGATTTTTAAATATTATGATTATTGATATTTGCTATAGGATGAAATGATTTATAATAGGACTCTATTCAAACCTCCGCAGAATTTTTAAAATTTAAATCCACATAGTTTGTCTCTCTTTTTTTCAGTCGTAAGTATAACAACATATACAAATACCTGGTAATTTCTCCAAGATTTCAAAAAATATAATGGTGGTAAGTTAACAGTAAAATAAAGTTTCAAAGTTAGATATAAATGAGATATAATTTTCAAATTACACATATATCATACTTCCATATGTTGGGAGAGTGGAATTATTAATTTTAGAAAATAGACTTGTAGCAATAGAAAAGAACAGAGCAGGAGGTAACTGAATAGTGTGGATACAAAGACTCTTTTCCAAGTGCTGTTAGGAAAGAATCTCATAGCAACCTCAAACTCTTGGGCTCAAGCAAATCCTTCTGAGTTAGTTCCTGATAAGCAACAAGCTGCCCAAGAAATTCAAGTTTCAAGAGATTATGTAAGCACATTGCAAATGTTTATTTTTATAAAACCCTTTTGCCTTAAAAAGTTAATTCACACGTGGGCACTTTCCTTGTGTCCGTTTTTCTACTCAGTACTCGAAGTGTGAAGGAAAACCAGGATGGCAGGTCACACTGGGTTCTGCTGAGAAGTAACAGAATCAGGTGTGTTCTGTGGTCAGGAGCCCCCGTTGTGCTCATCTGTGAAACTGGGGTTAGGACAGAGCTGAAGGGACACGTCCTCTTACTTACCTTCAAAAGTCTGCCTGGTACACAAAGGTGTTTGTCGAATTTTGGTTATCATTACTCTTACTATTTTTAAAAACAGACTTCCCCAGTCATCTTCACCTTGATTATTACAAGAAGATCGTGATTGGAAGTTGAGGACACAGAGAGGGGAAAGTTTCTCTGAAGGGGGTGATGTAGCCAGAGAATTAAACAGGAAGTCAGAGTTGGGCAAAGACTGCTAGAAACTGCATTCTAGGTATACGTTATGGTGGAACAAGAACGGGGTGACAGAAGACACGTAGGAAGCCTAGTGAGGGGGTACAAGTGGAGGCCAAGTCACAGCGGACAAGGACCTTGAGTGCCATGTTAACAAGCTTGAGAGTACTTGTTTTCACCTCCTAAAATTTACACTGAGTGCCGTATAACCAGTGCATTCTCATTTCAGAATTCCCCAAAGAACGTGATACCAATAGATAACATTTCTTAAATTGACCCTTTTCAAATGGTGGTAAAAATGCTATTTCAGTCTTAATGTATCATAATGATCAGAGCTTTCTTTGCAAAAGTGAATCCAAGGTAACATCCCAAATTAACAGCACTTGGTAGAATATATAATAATATGTCAAATGATTTTTCTTTGAATAATTAATCTGAAGCATCTTGGAAGTTAATAGAAAAGCAATTGAATTTATTCACATGTAAACCCACAGAACAGCTTTAAATGTCAATTTCAGAAATTAGCTGCCTATTTATCAAAAAAGGAAAAGACATCCATTCTTTGATATCTGTCCTTTGTTTATTTATCTAGGTTAAAATTATAAAAAGGGGAATAAGTTTTTCTTAGAGACTAAAGGTCGGGGTACATTTCTCAAGTCAATTCTACTTGGTAACCGTATAGCTAAGAAGGAAATTTGGTCTTGGTGATTTTCAGCTGTGTTCTTTGCCACAGGGTCGAACTGTCTTGTGCTCATATAGCCTACATTTCAAAGATACTTAATCTACACAGAAGATTACAATTGCTTTAAAAGAAAAAAGTTATACGGCAGCAATTCCTCTTCCTTAAAAAGGAAAAACAACAGAAAGCTGGAATTTCCATTGTCTGTGCATAAAAATCAGATCCAACTATAGATTTAAAAATCACCAGATTTACCTCTTTTTCGCATCATTTATGGCATTTAGAAGATTCAAAGCCATAGGTTTCTAACTGAATTTCATTCCACACCAAATAAAAAGACCTACGAATAAATTTTATTTTTGATGTAATATTTATTCAATTGCTTTAAATCATAGAATCAGTCATATTCAGTTTTAGTCTACAAAAATGGATGCATTTTTAGCTTTGTGGGAAAAATTATAACCTAGTTTGTCTTGGGCTGTGGAGCTACTTAAAGCTCAATGGCTCCCCTTAGTGGCACCTTGTGAGAAATTCACAAAGAAACTGGCTTTTGTGAAAACCTATGGACAGATTTTATCTAAACATCAACAAAATAGCTAACTGCCATTTATAATTCAAGCAATCCTCAATAAATAGGTTAGTTTTTTTATTCTAGGAAGACCAACCCTTTTAGTCATAACCTCACTCATTACATTTCAAAAGGTATTGAACAGGTTCTATGATTTGTATTTCCACTTGGAAGGTAAACATGTAACTTAGGAAAAATAATTCAGCATTGTTTTCTTCTCCGTCTGTTATTATTGCACATATATTCTTTTTAGTTCATATCTCTATTTGGAAAGGTTTTGGAAAGACAATCGAAGATAATTTTCATTTTATAGCCAGGTACCAATTCCAAATGTTCCTTATTAGAAAACTTACCTTAAAAATCAGTAGCTGCAGTAACACAAAAACATAGTTGATATCAATTAGGAAAAATAAAAGAAAAAAATGAGTAACTATGTGATTTGAATAAATAAAATAAATTTGAATAAATTTTCAAAGTATATATTTAAGGAAATCGGGTCTTCTATTTCTCAATAGCTATGGTTCTTCAGTGCGGCTGTACATCAAAATAAACTTGGGGTGAGGGGGCTTGTTATTAACTACAGAATCTGGGGCCCCTCATAAGAGCTACTGAATCATAATTTCCAGGGATCGAAACTAGGAATCTGTATTTTTTAAAATCATCTATGTTTGGGAACCTGGTCTGCAGATGACTCTCAGAAGTACTTATACGAAGAAACGATGTATGTTTGTATTAATAGACAATAATTTTAGAGTCTCAAAAATGTCAATTAACTACTCAATTATAAGATATTAGTTTACAACCAAATCATGAATAATATATGGATTTATGGTCTACATAGAAATTTTAGTTGCTTTTTCAGAAATTAAGGCTCAAAAATAAACACCAGCCATTGACACTTGTGTATGGCTTATGTTACTTATAGCGATTTTCTAAAATAGGAAATAAGGTCACATTTCAGAATATTCTATTGGTTTTTTCTAAATTAGTCACCAAGACACTCAAACTCTTCCCTGACCTTGGGTTCTGATGCTTGCCCTTCTCCAGGTTTCAGTACCACTGGCCCTCAGAACAAACTCCCAACATGGCAATTGAGTCCTGTATGTCTTTCCAGCTTCTCTGGGTAATATCCTATATATAGACTCTGATCAAACCCAGGAAGTCAACTTGCAGTGCCCCAGATTTACCATGTCCTTGCGTGCCTTCATGCTGTTAACATATTGTTCACTGCCTGACATGCCCTTCTTCCACCATCAGCCTGGCAAACTTTCAGTCATTCTTTTAGGCTGAGCTCAAGCATCACCCCATCTGGGGGATCTTTTTCAATCTCTATTTGTAGAGTTCAGTGCTTTCTCACTGTGTTCCCAACAGGACCTCATGCATGCCTCTATTTTAGCATGAGCCTGTGACTGTAATTATTGCCAGTCTCCCTATCTCCTTTGTAGCCCAGGTATTAACACACTTTGGGCTTAGAGTAGGGGCTTAATTCATCTAATGTGTTAATAACTTTAGCTTTCACTGGTCCCATGATTAATATATCTCAGGCACTCTACCAAGTGGTCTACACACATCTCATCTAATCCTTACAAAGTTTAGCAAGCAATAGTAATTATTCGTATTTTAAATATTAGGCAATTTATCCTGAGAAATATCTATGACTCGAAAAAGGTTACACACTAGTTGGGGACAGACCTAGAATCTGAGCACAGTGTTTTTCTGCCCCTAACAACAGTGTTCTTAAATTCTTAATGTTCTTAATTTCCTACAAGTGTTCAGAATGTTCATGATTGCTAATAGTGATTTTTCTTTGATAGTTCTACCCAAACACCCTCATCGGTGAGACACTGAGGGAAGATGAACATTCCTTTAATCATTAGAATGTAAAAAATAATAATAATTAGAATGTTCCACAATCCGGTTCAAAAATGTGTATGCATGCGCACACACTTACACACGTTCAGTGAATGACAAAACCCCACATATATGTTAGATTGTTATAACTGGAATGCTTAGTTTGCAAAATTGCAAAAAAGAAACAGTTGAAAAGTAACCATTAACCACATTAATGAAAAGGCACTAGAGTAAAAAAAGTCTCCTTTAAAGAAAACCTTACAAAAGTATGTCAAATTCCACGTGATTTTTAATGGACTACAGCCACTGTTCTGCATCTCTATTTTATTTCTTGGACAAGAGAAAAATATATTTATGCAAAAGGGTAGTTAGTGTTTCCAACCACTAACACATGGCCTGTAAAAAATTAATATTCTCATATTTCCATTATGCAATAATGTACAATGCGCTAGTTTCCTGTTACTTTACTAGAGCCTCCCCTTTCACTCACCACCCAGACTAGTTATTCCTTGGATAATAAAACTATAGTACTGAGTTTATAGTACTTTACTTTTTCCAAAAATGTTTCTGCCTGTCTTAGGAAATAATTGTATCAGTTTGCTAGTAAGAAGAAATGCACTGCAAGTTGAGTAGTTGTCACAAGTGGCTGAAAAACATATAAATCAATCTGTGACTAAGGAAGAAACAATATATTTCTTATGTGTCCAAAACATTATGGTCGGGATCACAGCTGTAAGATGTTGGACTATCATCAAGAGAACAATGTCAAACACTGGACTTCTGGATGACTTCCATAAAACTAACATTTTGTTTGGGGTCAGTAGTTTTTATGGAACTTTGGAATAATTTTTGCTGACAACTGTTTTTTTGGAGTTGAACTTGAACACCTCCAAAACACTCCATAATGTGGAAATATCGTATAATCCAACCTTTACCGCCATCTTCTGAAAACTAAGCACATACCACAAAAACCAAACCAATATTTCTCTCTTTCAGTTTGTACAGCTTTATAAAATTTATGATCAAGAAGGTAAATTTACTCTTCAGTTTTTCCTTATTTAGTTACTGCATTAAGTCAGCTCTTCAAATGTGTAATCATTAAATCCTGCGTGAAGACCCTGGATTCCTTCTATAGAAATCTTATCAATATAGTGACGTTCTTTTAGTATCCTTTTAGGAAAAGGATAATGGAACTGGCAAATCAGTATTCAAGTAGTTCATCTCTATATGCCCCAAACAATTTGACTGATTTTTGCTTCAGCCTGGGCTGAATTCTCATTTTTGTTGACTGTCCTCTTTATACCAAAATTTAAAGGTATGTTATGTTGAGCCCCTCAAGGCAAGTTTTCATAAAGTAACTAGATGATTTTGTAAATATAGTCTCATGACAAAACTAGTGTGGCATAAAATCATTAATCTAGGGACACTGTACTGGCTTAGTTTACCTATGCAGAATTAATAATACCGCACCCTAGGATTCTGTAACTGGAGCTCAAGAAAAGGAAAGCCAAACCACTGAATTCAATATTTGCAGCCTGTTGCAGGACATGAAAATATTTTGGTTCTTTCATACAAATAATTTCTCCAAACTACTCTTGTCCAAAGTGACTTATTGTAATCAGACTAATTTCAAATTTTACGTTGCTCATGATGTGGGGATAAGCATTCAAAATTCGTCCATATCAGGAAGTCATTGGTTGGTTCCTAGTTTTCATTTATTATGATACTGATTTGAATCTAAATGATTTCTCATTGGGATATATGTGTTAATTTATGGTTAAAACCATGCATTCAGAAATTGTTTAAACTATGGATTGTATATGTAAAATTTTTACATAATAAAACATACAGTTAATTCACTATTTAGAAATAAATTAAAATAATCCATTCAATTTGGTGCCAGACTTATCCACTTTGATAAAATTACTCTCTTCCTTTAAAGCTCTCAGCAGTTTTTCAATGCCAGCAGAATAAAATCCAGTCCTCCACCTTGGCTCCGGGTTGACTACAATATGCCTTCCAATATCAAAACCCTTAAGGTCATATTGATTCTACTTTAAAAATTCCTCATGGTGTGACTTTGATGTAAATCTATGCTTGAAATCCAGCTCAAGGTCAGAACTCCATAGAATCCCATATATAACCAAAAAATATCTACTCACTCATAGTTCTTGACTGCATAGCTCGTACCATAGGGTCATTGGTAAGGTATCACCCTGCATATAGAGAAATTGCAATGCAAATTAATTCCAACATACAAATGTTTGTGTTAAAATACAGTTACTCAGTATTCATCATGAACTATTATTTCCATATTTGTTATATAAATCAATTCTATTCTTTTAGATGGTATGCAAATATCTTGATAGATTGCAAATATTCGGAAATATTTGAATACTAAAATAGTACTTTGAAAAGGAGCCAGATAAAATATACATATCAATAAGGTTTTTAAATGGCAAGAAACATGTTCAAAACTTGCCATTAAATATGCATAATTATTATACAAAATAAATTCCAAATGTGTAAGAATAGAACTCTCTCAAGGTATTATATATTAGTTACTTTCTTTACTTTATTTACACATATATATTGCATATATGTGTGTGTTTTATATACAGTATATGTCTTTCCATTGTTTGTAATGTTTCACAGACTTAATGAAGAGTAGTTGAATGAATGATTTAAATAGTAGATATTTGATTTCTATCATTATGGTATACAGCCTAAGAAAAATTAAGTCATCTTTTAAAACTTAAAGTAACCAAATAGAACATAATTGCATGTCATTTTTAAAAGAGTATCCTTTTGTTTCAGGAAAAAAAGGAAGGGAAAGGAAAAGAAAAAAACTCAATAAAGAAGAAAGTAAAGAAGCAATCCCTGACAACAAAGGTCTGGAATCCAGCAGAGAAACTCCAGAACAACGAGAAAACAAAGAGAAACAGCAGCAGAAGAAGAGAAAAGTCCAAGACAAACAACAGAAATCGGTCTCAGTCAGCACTGTACACTAGAAGGTCCCATGAGATGTTTGTAGACTCATGATGCTGCTATCTCAACCAGATGCCCAGGACAGGTGCTCTAGCCATTAGGACCACAAAAGGACAACATATATATTACTGCTCTGTCTAAACAACATTCCAAATAGTTGCTATACTCTTCAAACAAGCATAGTTAACAACAAAGAGCCAAAAGTTCAAAGAAAGGATACTCTCGATTGGTTATCCTAAGTGCTTCTGTGCATTTTTAAAAGACCAGAAATTTTGTACATAATTATCAATAGGCTCAAAGATGTAACAACGTAATGATGGCATCTGAAGAAGAAACATCTTTTTTCTATAAAAAGACATTTTAAGAAGCAAAAGGTCATTCTGCAAATTCAAAGATGCAATATCCCTTAAAAACACTAACAGATCAGAGGAGAGAAACATCATTCAAAGGACAGTGTTGTTTTGTCCAGAAGATCTATAGAGTACTTGGAGTTAGGGCCTGGCATTTGGAATTGTAGGTTTTATCATCACAGAAACAACTGTTTTAAAAAGTAGTTCCACTGCCCTCATCCTGTACTTGTGCAAGAAACATGAGCATGCATAGCAGAGCTAAATAATATGTATGGGATTGGGAAAAGGCAAAATGTGGAGGAACTAGAGTTTGAGATTACTTTTTTGCTTTACAAAACTGTAAAGGGTTGTGATCACCTGGAACAAGTCTCCAATCTGTGTCAGCACTATGTGGTTCAGCCTCTGCTGCCCCTTGGATTAGACAAGTCTGTAAACACGTGTCTGTAACTTACTTCCAAAAACAGAATCGTACTTATTAGAAGAAAATTCTGATTTCATAGAAAACAAAAAATAGAGCAAGGAGAATATAACATGTTTGCAAACACATGCATTTTCTCTCTCAGTGAGGGAAAAACAATTTTATTACCTGCTTAATTAATGGTCCATCCGGAACTAAAAGGGATACTACTTTCTAACAAGGTGTATCTAGTAGGGGAGAAAGCCACCACAATAAATATATTTGTTAATAGTTTTTAAAGTCTTATTCCTTTTGTTTTGTTGCCTGTCTTATGGGGTCATGGTCACTGTTAGAGACACATGAATTAGGAAAGAGAATTCTGCTAAATCAGAGAACCAGTGTCCTATGTAATTCAGAACATACTATATCTCTCAATGTTTGCTTTTTGAATCCTACTTTATCTGAACTGATGATGCTTTACTTATATTAGGAGATTTTTATTCCTCTTTCTTATTTTAATCAACAAAATTCTAGTTATAGACACATGGGCCTCTCTAAGTTCACTTGCTTCCCCTTCCTTGCTTAGAAATGAGCATCTTTTCTTGCATGTCAGTTCCCCTTCTGCATCTTTAACTTTTAGCCTTTTCTTCTGCATATTTCCTCAGTCTTTGGACATCTTCGGGGGATTGAAGTCCCCCTAGCTGAAGGCCTCACAAGTGTTTGACAGAGGACACAATGGTCCCGATACAGGAGGAGGCATCTCTGAGGGACAGAACCCAAGGACCCAGCTTAACCTTCCTGTTGTAAGGGAAGGACATACAGCAGCTCTGTCCACTGTGCTTCCTAAGCCTCTCAAGGTCACTGCTTTCTGAAGAAATTGCAATGAATCTGGCTTTGGGCACCCTTTCTCCACCAACTTGTAATGCTCCTGGACTGCTTGGCGTACTTGATTTTCCACTTTTCTTTTCTTCCTCCAAGATATAAAAGTTTCAAATGATGTATTCCTGTGTCTGAATCTGGTGTTTCTTTTTCCTTATCCCCAAGAGGTAAGTGTTTCAACTACTCAGATCTTTCCCAATGTCTAAAATAATTCTATTTTCAATGGAAACATACACTATGAAGAAGAAACAAACCTTATCCTATAGAATTACGCAAGGTGGAAGTATGTTCCCATGTTTTAGAACTTTTGGATAATTTCAAAAACCAAAAACCTTTGTAGTGTTAACCCAGTTGAGTATAAGTAACCAAATTATTTTTGCATGTCTCTCTACACTTCTTTTTGTCTTCATTTGTCGATAAGCACTTATTGGGAAGGTTACACATGCACATGCGGTGCTGGAGAAAGGATTAAATAAATCAGAGCAGGATGTGATAAATGACTGTCAGGTCTTCCCATGTGCTTTGGTTTAAGGACCTTGTGGTTCTCCAGACAATGGCAGAGGATCTAAACCCACGATGCAACATTTTAAAAAAAGTAGAATTATTACAAAGGAAAAATGAAAGAATTAACATTCAGCTAACATATAAACGAAGACAAAGATAATATCAGTTTTAACTGCAAAGTCTAGATCCTTAAGTACACGGAATTATATAGTATTCAAACTAACAATCTTCTCAACTTTACACAAAAACTCTTTATCAACTCCTGGTAAAGTTTCGCACCCGATGCAGAAGGCATTAGCTTTTTGCTCTGATTCTGTCTCTAAGATCTGGTACACTGTTGATGGTAATGGATGGAGAGTGAATTCTGGATACAAAGAGTCAAGAGAGTGCAGCAACATAAGCCTGTTCATATCTGATCTATTGTCCTTCCCTGGTCTCCAAATCCTGCTTTATCACTGAGGGGAGGTCTCTTTTCTATCCTCAGAAGACTTACGTTCCAGTCTCAGGTATGTAACCATCGCTAAGTTACTTAGCCAGATTTGGGTCCCCATTTCTCACATCAACAGGAAAGAGGGAGACTGGAGATGGTCACTGTAGTACCAGGAAAGGGACTAGTTGATAATTCTTTTACTTTAGGGTTATGCCCCTGATGAGTCCTTACTAATGACAACCAACCCTATTTCCCAAAAGTGAAAATCTATAGCCTACAGGAGGAGATAGATATAACTCTGCTGCTCTGACGCTATTGAATTAAAAGTTGTTCACATTAGTAGTTATTAAGATATTGAGATGAATAACTTTGGAAAGAAAAAGAATATATAAATATATAAATACAGCTAATGCCAAGAATAGAGGCCGATCCCCATACAGGAGACAGTACAGAAAGTGGGATGCAACCTTATGCTAACGTCTCAATTCTGCTACTAAGTGGTTATAACTTGTGTGACCTTGGGAAAATCACGTGGTCGCTTAGAGCCTACATCCCTACTCTGCAAAACAGAAGTAGCAACACTTCCCTTGCAAGGTTGTTATGAAAATTAAAAAGTTTATAATTCAATGTGATAATAACTACATAAATATCAATTAAAAATTGTGATTAATTCCACAAGTCCCACATATAAATCAGTTTTACTTCTTGATTAATGATAATGTGATACTATCCTTACGTAATAATATCAAAGAATAAATTAGACATAAGAATCATGGAAATGAAATAAATCATACTGACTAGTAACTAAAATGTAAATACCAATTTTGTCTTGGGTCCTCTTACAATTAAGAAGTTACTTTTTCTTTAAAGTATACATTTTTATAAATAAGCCTAAATAAAGACACTTTCTTTTCCATGGATATATTTTAATAGCAGAAGAACTGACTAGATTCTTTCTCAATATTATGACAACTATTTCTGGGAAAATTATGGAGAAAGGGCTTCTTTTTATGGCTGCTCCATTACAAACAGGGTGTAACTTCCTGTAACACAAAGAGAATTTGTCTAGAATCCATCTTCCACTAAAAGAATAAGATTAAACAAAGCTGGTGGTTCAATCAGTTGAGACTTTTCCCAATTCAAGCAATCACATTTCATCTCACTAATTAATAGATTATTATTCTTTTATATCTAGATTTCTTAGTAAAAGAAAAACAAAGCAAAACAAACAGCTGTACCCCCGTGATGCCAGCCACGTACCCTTTGACTATGATATATTATATAATTATCCCAAAAGCCCTTTGAGAGAGTTATTGGTATCTGTGTTTAATGAAGAGGAAACTGAGGCACAGAGAAGAACCCAAAGTCATACAACCAGAATTCACACCCAGCGCTGACTGACTCCACAGTCTATGTTCCTTCTTCTTCATTATATCTCTCAAAATCATATTTATTATTAATTCCAAGGTTACCAGCATAATGACCTGAAATAATACTTTATGAAGAAGCTGGAGAGATCAAATAATAAAGTCCTCAACCCAGGATAAGACTTAACTTTGAACTTAATTGTGACTCTGTGTGTTTGGTGGGGGGATAAGTGCTGTGGGGAGACTGGCTGGTGGGACAGTGGTTGGGGGAAAGCAAGTATTTTAGAGAGGAAGAACTATAAAAAGGAGAAATGAGAATTACATGCTCTCAGAGAAACACCACACAGTTCATATAGAAAGGGAATCGCAGGTTGGGCTCCTTGGGAAGTCTCGATTGCTATAGCCCTTTGTGACTGTGGAGTAACCCTCAACTCAGCTTCTTTCTGGTATTATCCGGGCATTTACCAGCACTATCATCGTTCGCTTGAGTCCTTGTTCAGAATTCCAATGATCCGGGAAGAAACATCAATGAATCATCACTATTAGAACTACCAAACAACTTCCTTCAGATGATGTCTCACTTTCTCCCCAGCTACTTTCACGCACTCAATGATCAGGCTTTTAATTTTGCCCATCTTGTCTCTCAAGTAATTCTGAGGCTCACATATTCATCACATAAACAGGTGCAAAAAAGAAGGAAGGAAGAAGAGACGAGAGAAGGGAAAGGAGAAAAGACGGAGGGAGGAGGGAAAGAGGGAAGGACCCAGAAAATGGTAATCACCTTTATTTATAGTCATTAAAATACAGTGACAACACAACTTCAATGAGTAGAAATATATCATTAACTAGAAAATTGGCAACATCGTAATTTCAGGAAACAGAATTACATGGTTGCAAAATAATGAGATAAAGTTTGCAAAATATCTTGCACCTTTATATTTATAGTTGTGTGCAATGCAAATTGTTGCTTAAAATGATGTTGGGTCTTTCCAAGATATTGAATCACCTACTAAAGATTAAATTATATTTTTAAAAACAGAGAACTGAAAAATACATATTAGACAAGTGTTTAAACAAAGTTGAATAACTTTACTTACTGAAGTCTTCTGGCTTGAAATTTAATTGATGTATTAGTTTTTGTACTATCATCTATCCCTTAATTGCCATGACAAATGGATTTAGATTTTCAATAAGATCTAAAATAATCCAATGCATTATAAGCACTTTGAAATTAGAAAGCATAATAAAAATATAAGCACGTTGTCTGGGAGATAGGCACATTTATAACTTTGACTCAAACTGCAAGAAAGCAAATCATATAACCTAAATGATTATACCCCCATAATATTTTGAAATAAAAAATAAAATAAAGTAAAATTAGATTAAAACAAATTAAAAATATGAGCTATTATTGTTGCTAGCCAGTTGCTAGCTTCAGCAACAGTTTGATTTTCCTTTTCCCGTTTCTCACACTGCAACCCTCACTAGAGATTTTAGTCTTAGAAGAAATTACCCACATTCTTCCCCAAAAGGAGACACTGGAAGTACTAATACCTAAGGCAACTACACATCTGAGGATACAGCAAGCAGCCTTTACTTCTAGTGCCTTTTTTTCTGAATCTGCCTGCAATGGAGTTACATCAAGATAGCATGATAATTGAAACTAACTTCATCTTGTAAATCTTCTGTTACCCAAACACAACAAAACAAGCTACCAGTAAATAGTGAATCTTGAGCTGGAGACATATCTGAATCGGTTAATGCTACCACCTGCGGTGTCCCCAGAGCATTCACACTTCAATTTGAACCCAATCTCCCAAGAGGTAGGAAATTCAGCAACAACTCAGTCAGTGATCCAGTCACAGTGATCTAAAGGTTGGTAAAAAAGAAAAAAATTCTGATCCCAAGAGACAGAAAGAATGGGACTCTCACTCTCAGTCTTAGTTAGAGTTGCTCAGTGGCAACCATGTGCTGCCCATCCAACAAAATGCCACATCATGGGACACTGGGCTGTCCCTGGCAGCAGCAGTCAATCCAGTTTGGCCTTTGACCTCTTTTGCTACTTTGGTTCTGTACTTCCCTTACTTATGCTTTTTAACTGACTAGTTTAAGAGAAGAAAAAGAAAAAACAAAAAAACTCTACCGAATGATTTTAAAACTAACTTGAGAATAAACTGGAGAAGAAATAGTTCAGTAAATTCCTTTACTCTTAGTATAGAACTAAGGAAAGAATATTATTTGCACTTCTTAACACGGTAGTATAAGAAAACAACAAAACAGAAAAATAAAAATAAAAACACTTGGTATTAACGTCCAAGGCATTTTCTCATATGGTAACGTTTAGAAGGTCCTATTTATCGCTAAGTTCACATCTCCTGATCTTTTCCCCATAGTAAAAAATGGTTATGACTCACTTCAGGAACACAATAAATGCTACAGAGAAAATAGATTTTAGTTTTATCCAAACCATCAGTGAGAATAATTTAAGATTCAAAAAAAGACATAGACATGCAGAGTCAATTTAGGAAAGTGAGTCAGTTTCATGCAAATAAGTTCTAGCTTTGTCAATCGAGAGTCTCCCTTTAAATGTTGGAGTTTTCAGGTGGGGTGGAGAAAGAAGTATTGTGATAAACCAATATTACCACTTGTTGAGGATGGACTATTTAAAGGCTTGTTTAATATGCACATGTGAAAGGGTCAAGAGAATAGAGTTTATATCTAGATGATCCAATCAAATCCAAAATGGTATTATTTATAGAAGAGATCATTACACCATGCTATGCTAGGATCTGTAGATTTTTCAAATTTATTATGAAAGTTATCCTTTTTACCATCATCTAAATACATTGTTTCATCATTGACATCCCTACAGGCCTAAGCAATTTGAAATTCGGAGCCTATATCAGTTTCCTGGTCTCCACCCTTTCACCCCGCCAAAGAAACTGGTCAATTAGATTACAGATAAATGAAGACTATGCTAACAAAGAATAATGTGAAATTAACAAGCTTAAGGAGAACTTACTACACAACAGTTCACTAATTTCATGTTTAGTGTAGTCACTTTGGGACAGAAATATAGAAACCAGTCAGTTCATCACTCCTGTCATCCATTAATGAGCTGTAATTTGCATAAACAAATAATCAATCTATAGGTTCTGCCATGCTCAATGTATAGCTAATTAGCAACAGTGCTTTGAAGCACCCGATTATCTTCAGGTATATAGGCTACATAACATTCTCCTAAATTTTCAAGTTTCTAGGTGAAAGTGTTATTTTTTAATAATTAATATACTAAGCCCAGCATCCACAATAAATACTGCTCTTTTTCTTTCCATGAAAGGATAGGAAAATATATCATTGCTTTTATAGTTATAGAACTGTTAAAGTTTTTGATACCAAGAAAACCCTAGAGAATGTGGAACATGCAGATAGTTATATAACTTTGCAAAGATCAAGAGTGAATTAAATGTCAATTTGAAAGAGAATTTCTTCACATGTAACTATAATCATAACTGAACTACTGAGCTAACTAGCAAAATTAAGTTCTCAAACTGCTACTTAAGCAGTCTTTCAAATGACTGAATGAAACCAAATAAGATAAATGATACCTTTGAGTAGCATTTCAACTGGAGAAATAGCCAGTTATAACCGCTAGCCACAAGCAAAGTGTTTACCAAGAGTCTCTTTAAAAGGTGTAAGATTATTTGAGATCCTCAAAGAAAAATCAGCAGATGGTCCTGCTTTTCCTTGTGTCTCTTGAAACATAATACAGGACTCAAATACTAAGTTGGAAGTGAATTGAGAGAAATATTTCAGAAAACAAATTTATCCCCAAATCACTTTTTAAACTACGGGAAAGGATAATGCCAAAGTGGAGGAAAAAAATAAAAGTAGAAATCCCTGTACATCCTAATTTACAAGATGAAGCTTCAGTCTTGCTGCTAAGTACTCTAAAGTTGTCACACCAATTCTAACTGAAAACTGTCCTTAGTACTAGCCTTTGCAACACATCACATTGTCAGGTTCGATTTTGTCCTACCCCTGCACTCCCACAACCTGGATTTCTAAGTAGAAAGACTCAGCATGCTGTAATGAACTCAGCAGAGGTAAGGAAAAACAACTCTACGGGGAAAAAATTCTGTTTTCAGAACAATTTTTGACACAAAAGCTATTCAATATTATCAAAATAGCACTGAAGTAGTCATGACGGGGAAAATAGAAACTTGGTTGAACTCTCTTTTACTGGTTTCACAGTTTCATATTGTTTTATTTTGCAATAGATAAAGAGAGAACAGAATCTTTCAACAACCTTGGTCCAGCCCTACTACAAAAATACATCCAACTACTGCCTCCCCTCTTTCCTGCTCGCCAGTCAGTCCTCAGCCTTGTTTGAGACCCACCAATAATTCTATCAACTTACAACAAACTGCTCTCCATCCTGGAGGCCTTGAGAAATTCTCCAGCTATTCACTCCTGTTTCACCTTTGACAGGACCTGATTTGTATGCAAAGGTGCCAAGGCCCAATCACTCACTCTGCTTTGTGTTCTGTTTATTTCCTGTGCAGGGTCACTGCTCCACTATTTCTCACAGTATAAACTATACAAAATCTTCCAGGACTTAAAAAAAAGAAGGAAAATTAACAAAAAAGAAAACATACAGTTCTCATAATGAAAGGAAATGAGAGGAATAACAGAGAACATGCGAGAGGAAACTGGCCACACCCAGGGCTGTGTAGTTTAACCCACACCCAAAGTAAGCTGCCTTCTCTTCAAGAAGCTGTCTCTCTACCTAAACCGACCAATGTATCTTTAAGACATCAACGACTGGGATTGTCATAATAAACATTGCAAAATAAATACCAAATAACATCTGGAGGCAAAGTTTTGCATAGAGTGGGGTGAGAGTGAGTGCTAACTTTAGCACTGTTAATAAAGTACGGATTTCACTTTTTTAGTTTGAGAAATGCTTTCCATTCTTAGCCAAAGGCAAACCAAAGACTTACTGATTTTACTTAAAATGCCAAAGAATGTAACACTATCTGCACATAATCTTCTCAGTGGTATTTTACTTCCCTCGTTTTCTACTATTTGAAACTAGCACTTGGTCACTAAGCAGTTCGTTTAGCTATGAAAATGGTTTATATTTAAGTCTAATTATTTCTGTACTGGTAGACAAGATACTTTTCTTTTTGCCGTGGGAAACCAAAATCTCCAATGGCCTGTACCAAGAAAAGACAACACTTTCATCATAAGAGAATATTATAATGGTTATGATATTCAACCATTATTTTTCATTGCAACGTAAGCAAAAAGACCATACTTCATGTGCTTTCTTTATGCATCCAATTAATATGTAGTTATCTCATTCAATTAACTTTTATAGTAGGTCTACGGCAACTGGTTGGGCTGTTTCCTGTGAAAAATAATTACGTATCATTCCCAGCAAATTTAAAAATTATTATGTTTATACTTGCCCTAGGAACCACTGTTTGTTTTATGTAGTGCTCTGATAAGATTTTCATAGGTGATATAGTAAACATTGTACTCCAATATCAAAGAAACAAAAGCATTAGAAAGCCATGTAATTTGCAAGTAAATTGTTAATATCTCCTAAAAATCCATTATGCATAATTTATAATAATGATAATAAAGAATGAAATTAATTATTCCAAATAATTATTTCTCAGTTTTGTTACCAGAGCATAAATCTTGAGTTAAGAAAAAAAAAACAAACCTGTTAACTGCTAATGGAATAGTAAATATTTCCCATTTAGTCAAATAAACATGTAAGCATATTTAGTCTTATAAAAGTGTTTTTTAAACGTGTACTTACCTCTCTTTCCACAGAGAGTTGAGCCTGGCAGAAGAAAACTGCTGAGGTATGACTGAGATAATTTCATCTCCTCTCCGTCTGCTCCTGATAACACACATTCATTGTACCTCTCACCTGGCCCAAACTACAGCAGCAAAATGACTCAGTTTTACTTTAAAATAAATTATCTTTTGAAAATAATAGGCATTTCATTAACTACACTTTTTTTTCTTTTTCTTGTTTTGATCAATCAAAATATCAGTTGTAGGCAGGC
Source organism: Perodicticus potto (assembly GCA_963574655.1). Classification (NCBI taxonomy): domain Eukaryota; kingdom Metazoa; phylum Chordata; class Mammalia; order Primates; family Lorisidae; genus Perodicticus; species Perodicticus potto. The sequence goes on from CAUYRH010137726.1 coordinate 27,606, forward strand.
TGCATAAAGGACATTCTAAATTCTAATTTCCCTTTCATCAGATATTGCAAAGTTTGGAAGTAAGGTGAAATTTACCCAGGCTACAAATTGTGATAAATTTGAAAGAATCATATTCATCTTCCATGGTTAATCATTCCCGGTCTTTCAAAAAAAAATATTCAACAAATAAGAATAAATAAAAATCTACCTATAAATATTTTGAGCTTTGAAATTTAAATCTTTCCATCATTAACTGTACAAACTGGAAAAATAATTTAAGTTCTTAATATATAAAATAAATGGCTCAGTGCCTGTGGCTTAATGGTCTAAGGTGCCAGCCACATACACCTGAGCTGGCAGGTTCGAATCCAGCCCGGGCCAGCCAAACAACAACGACCGCTACAATCAAAAAATGGCCGGGCGTTGTGGCGGCGCCTGTAGTCCCAGCTACTTGGGAGGCGGAGGAAAGAGACTCGCCTGAGCCCAGGAATTGGAGGTTGCTGTGAGCTGTAATGTCAGGGCACTCTATCCAGGGTGATAGCTTGAGGCTCTGTCTCAAAAATAAAATAAAATAAAATAATATATATATGTATATATATATAATAAACACATTATTACAGACTGTATAGAGTTGTGAGGATTAATGGGAGCAAAGTGTGTGTGGTGTGCCATCTACAGGTTAGGTGTTCAGTAAATTGTTGCTTGTTAGATTCTATGTGTGCTTTGTTTAAAAGAAAGCTCCAGGTGGCGCCTGTGGCCCAGTGGGTAGGGTGCCAGCCCCATATACCGAGGGTGGTAGGTTCAAGCCCAGCCCCGGCCAAACTGCAACAACAACAAAAAAAGCCAAGCATTGTGGCAGGCGCCTGTAGTCCCAGCTACTCGGGAGGCTGAGGCAAGAGAATCGCCTAAGCCCAGGAGTTGGAGGTTGCTGTGAGCTGTGTGATGCCCCGGCACTCTACTGAGGGTGACAAAGTGAGATTCTGTCTCTACAAAAAAATAAATAAATAAATAAAATGAAATTTCCAAGTTACTCTTAAACATACACTGTATATGCATGTATATATTACACACACACACATAAATATACTTATATGTATTTCCTTCACTAATTAATCTTTCTATAGTGTTCAATTTAGTCAGTGGGAATTTACAGTATACTTACTTTTTGCCAAGCAACATGTTCGATACTGCTGATGCAAATCTATGAAACAAAATGTTTATCTTTGCATCTTCTTAGCGGAGGTATCACATAAGATACCCAAATGCTGTCTTTTTCCTAAGTATGTGCCTGGTGGTATGGAGTCAAAAGGAATGAGCCTCTAACTCTACCTTGGATGCAGGGGAAGGAGAGGTTCAATGTCTGGTAACCTGAACCAGTTCCTCAAGTATGAGTAGTTCTTTGCCAAGTTAGGAGAGGAATGCAAGGTTGGGTATCATAACCAAGGCATGATATAAAAGAACATGCATGTTGGAGAACTGCAACTAGTAGTTTTTGTGTTTTCTGAAAGAGATCAGGGAAGTACATGGGCAGAGAACAGATGGCAAATAGCCTTATATGTTATAGGAGTCTGGACTTTATTCTGAAAACAGTGATGAGTCTGTTAAATGTTTTACGAAGAACAATAAAATGATTCTATTTGCCTTACGAAGTTGCCTGTGGTGGCAAAGCATGGATTTTTAAGAATGAAGACTCAGACGAATAGGAGTTTTAAGTATAGGAATGTAAAATTATATTAGCTAACTCCAAAATAAATAGACCCTGAATTAATACAGGGAAAGATGAAGGAGGGCAAGTAATACAGCCTAGAGATGGAAGGCAGAAGCCATGAAACAGGGTCACCAATAGAAGGAGAGAGTGAGTAACTCCCATGTTTCCCCTGGGTATGTCTGCAAAGAACAGTGTCATTAACTAGACAATCAACCACAGCTAAGATCAGATTGTTTGTTTTGTTGATATTGAGGTATATGAGAGACATTCAATGGAGATGAACTCACAGAAGTCTGAAATATAGGTCTGTCCTTGATTAAACTGTGTGAAAGGTGAGATACTAATTTAGAAGTAGTCATCTAATAAATAAATCAGAAAGCATGGGTGAGCGAGTCTAAGAAGAATACAGTGAAAGAGAAGAAAAAAGATTGAACACAATTAGCATTATTTAAAGAGGGAAAGGAAATTTCATAAATTTCACAAATATCACAACAAAATCAATAAATCTAATGATGGGAAAGTGTCTCCTGGATTTGCCAGCCAATATGTTTATGTATCAAAAATTGTTTCAGGAAAGTTGTGGGCAGATTCCAGGTCTCAGTGCTTTGAGGAAAGATTAGAAAGTAGAGAATTGCAGATGTGGAATATAAACGACTCAGTGAAGAAGCTCTTCTATTAGGAGATGAGAAAGGAAGCTCAAGGCAAGGCCAAAGTACAGTCAGGTATGTTTACTTGGGTCTGCTTTATGAAAAAAAACTAGACATGCTCTAGCATGTTCACCTGCTAAAGTAAAAGAGAAAGGCCAGGCATGCTCACGCCTATAATCCTAGCACTCTGGGAGGAGTGGATTGCTGACCAGTGGATTGCTTGAGTTCAGGAGTTCAAGAGCAGCCTGAGCAAGAGTGAAACCCCCATTGCCATCTCTACTACAAATAGAAAAACCAGCCTGGCATTGTGGTGGATGCCTTTAGTCCCAGCTACTCAGGAGGCTGAGTCATCAAGATCACTTGAGCCTGAGAGTTTGAGGTTGCTGTGAGCTATGATGTTGCCAGGGCACTCTACCCCAGGCTACAGAGTGAGACTCTGTCTCAAAAAATAAAAAATACGAAAATAAAAATAAAAAAAAAACAAAGGAGAAAATAAATTTCCTATCTTAACAAAGAGTAGGATTATGGGGCTCGGCGCCTGTGGCTCAACGGGCTAAGGCACCAGCCACATACACCTGAGCTGGTGGGTTCGAATCCAGCCTGGGCCCGCCAAACAATGACGGCTGCAACCAAAAAAGAGTAGGATTATGCTAACCCATGGTAAAACTCCAAGTGCACCTGAAAATACTAAGAATGATGGACAAATGTCAGTATTAACAGTATTTCCATTCTAATCTGTTTTCTTCAACATATTTTTCCAGCTTTCTCAGCTTTCTCTCTAGGTTTCCCATATCACTTCACAATTCTCACCAAGATAATTTTGCTTTCTTTATTTGTCTGTCCTCTTTTCTATATAAATGTATTTGGTAATGCTCCTTCTCTTTTTTTTTTTTTTTTTTTAAGAGACAGAGTCTCACTTTGTTCCCCTCGGTAGAATGCTGTGGCATCACAGCTCACCGCAACCTCCAGCTCTTGGGCTTAGGCAATTCTCTTGCCTCAGCCTCCCAAGTAGCTGGGACCACAGGTGCCCACCACAATGCCCGGCTATTTTTGTTGTTGTTGTTGCAGTTTGGCCAGGGTCAGGTTCAAACCCACCACCCTCAGTATATGGGGCCGGCACCCTACTCACTGAGCCACAGGCACCGTCCTGCTCCTTCCATCTTAACTGTTTTCTTCATATAAAACCAATCTATATTATTGCCCTCCTTAACACCTAGGTCAAGTTTCTCAATTTTGGGGCAATATTGCCCATTTAACTCTTTGCCCAAAATTTATATATACCATATTAATTTCTAAGTTTTGAATGTTACTTTGTAAATGAATTACAAATAAAATAAAAATAAGGGTAATTATATTTTTTAAATATAAAACACTGTAAAATATGAGGTCTGATTTTATTATTGACAATTTAAGGATGCCTTATCTCTACCTCAATCAAGTTGTCATCCAGTATTTGAATCACAGATACAAATATTGACCAGAAAAAGGAAACTAGTTCCAGTTAACATCACTACTTAGTAGAAAAATTTCACTCATAAAAATTTAAACCTGTTAATTATATTTTATATAATTAAAATATACAAATTTTTGTTCCATATTTTCTTTAATTTGATACAAGCAGCCACAGTCTATGATATGCAATCCTGTTTAATACAACCTGTTATGTTCTGTAACAGTTTATAATTCCATCTTTCACATATTGGCACGGTTTCAGCTATTCAATTAAAAATAAGTTTGTTTTATTAACATTCATTTATTGATGTAAAGCATCTTGTGCTTAGCATATTCAGAAAAAATAGTGCTGACTTGTCTCCATTAACTTATTATTTAATCTTTAAAAATAGAAATATAACGTAATGTTTATAATATGCATCCAATGAAAAATACAGCATTCCAGTTTTCTGACATATATAAACCCAGATTGACCAGTAAAAATCACACATCTTCACAGCTCCTCCAAGTCAGTAAAAGAGAAATGCTTACTTTCAAGTTAGGTTCTAAATCATGAGGTCAGTCCAACAAGAACAGAAAATAAAGCAATTTTCTAACATCTATTGTATGACCTTTTGAAAAAAAATTGTGTTTTAGCACCCCTCAAAAACTGCTCATTTTTAAAAGTTGCTTTATTTTCAAAACATATTTTCTTTCACCTAAATAACAGAGCTTGCCTGGAGGAACAAATGGAGATTTTGCAAAGTACACTAAAGTTGTGTGCTAATTATCTGGCAAAATTTTAAAAATAATGTGAAACTATAGATAAGAAGCTAGAAGGCCAATTTAAAAAGATGGAAATTTTACATCTTTTACATTTACCTGGACGGAGTTGTAATACATTCTTCTTACTAAAGTATAGCCAGAATGGAAAAATAAATATCCGGTATACTACATACTAATATGAAACCAATTTATAAACAATTACATGCTCATAAGAACAACAAAACACTATTGTAGTCCAGTTCTGGGGTAGAGGGCCGTGGGTGGGAGGAGGAAGAAGGACATTTGGCTGAAGGAGGGAGGGTATGAGACAGGATCTCACCTACTGTGCACATTGTGAAGGTGTATAACACGCCCCCTGCGTGAGGGGCTCGTCTACAAATGGAACTTACCCTGGAAGTGAGAACAATGGAACCTAGAAATTGTACCCTCATATTAATTTGAAAAAATAAAAAAAATTCTCACAAAACAAAAAACAAATAAAACAAAACTTATCTACTAATGGCCTACTGTTGACTGGAAGCCTTACCTAAGAACTGTCAATTAACATGCATTTAGTACATTATATGAATTATGTATTATGTATGGTGTTCTCACAATAAAATAACCTAGAGAGAGAAAAAAGAAAAAGGAATAAGCTAGAAGGCCAGACGTTACCATCAGGGAAAACTCTACAGGACATGTGGAATTGCCATGGGTCCCAAACATCAGGCTCTGCCTTACTAATCTCATTTCCTATTGTGCTGTTTTGATTTTTTAGGGTCATTAAAGTAATAAATCAGGGAAATTTCATAGAATGTGTGTTGACGTTAACAAAGGATTTGGCAGAGCTTCTCTGGATACCTTCATAAATAAGATTTACAGGAGCTGCTTCAATCACAGGGCTCCAGAGCTGATTCAACATCACAGTACAAGGAGTATTGATAAAATTATCTGCATCAAACGACAAGTCCTCTAATGATACACCGGAGCCTTCCTCCTGTATCCTGTCTTCTTAGCTTCATCTCAATAGCTCAGATGAAGCTAAAGAAAACACACCTGCCTAAATTTGAGAAGAAAAAAAAAAAAAAAACAGGACAATGCTGAAAGAAATAACTGATACTTTGGAGGAGAAAATCAAAACTGAAAAATAGCAAACAGGCTGAAATGATTGGCGTGGGCCAAAATGATAAAATCAATAAGAAAGAGCAGAAGCTTACATTAAAGTAGACCAGACTACACAGGAACAAGGGAATTAACAGCAGTGGGCACAGGGGAAAGTCAACTCTGAGAGGTTTTATTTGACTACAAGCTTACTAGGAGCGATGGTGCTGTGGGCAGCTTGCCATCTCCGCAGCTGCTGCTATTTCTACTCCAAGGTCAGGTCCTGGGAACTAGCTAATCTAAGTGCCTGCATACCTGGACTAGAATTTCTTCAGAGGCACCAAAATAAAATCTTCACACCAGTTAGTTTGGAGCCTTGAAAATGACCTTGTATTCACATCTTCAAACCACAGCTTGCTCAAGTTCCCCCTGAGCTCTATCAGGAAATATGAAGCCAGGGAAATCCAGCACATGAAGTGGGATTTTTTTGTACAAGGCCACCCCTATTTTTAAGAAAATTATTCAAATTTCAGCTAAATCAAGGAAATAGCTCAATTTAGAATACTTATATGTTGGATTCTAGGTATGGAGTTGGGAGAGAGATGGAAATGAGATGGATGAATCAGACTCGAAGCAGCACAGAATAAATTGGAAAAGGATAGAATTTTTAGGGGGTGACAAAAGATGAGCAGGATGTACATGGAGGAAAAAGAGCCAGAAGAATGGATTTCATGTTGCTGCTTTTAAACTTTAACTTCTCCTTAAAGGCCCAGGACATCTAACAAGATCACTCTTCACATATATGCACCATTGCCATTTTCTCACTTCCTTCCCACTCCCCACACACTCATCACAGACTTGAGTGGATCAATAACACAGTTTTTCACCCCAATTTTTTAGTCATCTTGGGAAACTGCCACTTTTGTGTAGGCAACATATTCATCTTAGTCTTTTAACATACCAATCTCACTCTATATATACCTCTATGTAGACACCTCAGACCACACCAGATCCACAAGTTATCCAGCTCTGGATTTATAACTTTATGACATTCTGTTCACAATCTCATAAGTTTTCAGCTTCCTGAAATTTTTGGTGAACTAATAATATTTTTGTAATCTCATTGGTTCTTCAATTTATTTTAATCTCTCATCCTCTGCCTGAGAGTAGTAATATCCACCTCCCTCAGGTGATGTGAGAATTATTGATAAATTATGTAAAACATAGCACTGATCCTTACTAAGAGTAGACATTAAGTGACCATTGCCAACATTATTTCACATAAATGTCATGGTATGTTACTTAACAATCTCAATACCATTACTTGTCTTGTTCTTTGTCCTTCTTCTGCACGTAATTAGCAAAATTTAACCCCTGGATCAACTGGTCACTCCGTTCCCAGTCACCTATCTGGCTGCCAAGCACTGCTAAGAACAAATACCACAAAAGGGATCGATGCCACTACAAACGCATGGTCTTCCACATCACTTGAGCAATTAACAGTTGAGTTTTACTAGAAGTAAAACTTCTAGTCCACTTCCTTTCTCATTCCCCACAATAATATTTTCAAACTTTTACCGGTCTGGTTTTTGCCATCACTCTAAGCAAATGAACTCTACTTTAGAGAGAAAACACAGATCATCCTGGAAAAACGTTCTCCACTTCCTGTCTCTTCCCACAACACAAACAAGTGCAAATACAGCCTTACCTCTTCCCTTTCTATTTTAGCTAAATAGTCCTACATTTCAAATGTTAGTCCTCCCATCTGTTCTTGAATCACATCTTCCCATTTCTTTGGGAACCTTACTTCAATTGGGTGTATTTTCTCTCTTTGGTATTTCAACTTCTCGTTTTCTTTCAGCACCTCCTACTTGGTCTCTTCATCTCCTAATGATCACCTAGATTTCCTTTTAACTCAGAGCCATGTTTCTTCAAAAAGTAATTCGTACTTACCTCCAATGTCCCCATTTCCTCAGACTGCCTCAACCACACCATCTGGGTTTCTCTACCGCTTTTACCAGTAAATTCAATCTTGCAAATGTCTCTCTAGTTGCAAAAAACAACAGACAGGTTTCTGTCCTTACCTCACATGACCTCTCTAGTACCCACGATGTTGTTTATCATGTTTTTGAAATTCTTTTCTCATATGATTGTTATGGTATCTCTTAATTTCTTTCCTTTATCTGCCATATAGAAAATCTCATTCGTTTGCAGAATTTTAACTACTGTTCAACATTAATTATCCAACATCTACATTTCCTCTCCAGATCCTTGCAGCTAAGGGATAATTCAAGAAAACAAATAATCAAAACTTCCTAACTTGACTGCACTATCACATTTCAAACTTATTATGTCCCGAAGTGAACTTACCCTCTCTCATTTATCTTCAAATTTGTTCATCTCCTGCTTTTCCTATCTTGGCAAATAGTACCACCTCCCATGTCTGGTTTTACTCAAGTGAGAAATTACATTCAATCCATTGACTGAGTCCTGTCAATTTTTTTCCCCTGAATATCCCTCAAATCCATTCTTTTGTTATTATTATTTTTCCATGATTACTGTTGCATGCTTGACTTTCTGTGTAGTTTTCTACAAAAGTTTCCTGATTGTGTCTGCCAAAATTTGTTGGATTCATACTCATCATTCACATTGCTGCCAGATATCCACCAAATCAAAAATTTTCTCCAGTGTTTCCCATTACTTTAAACTTTAAATAAAATTAGTAACAACTACAGTTTATTAAGTACTTGCTTTTATATGTCATTTAAATTAACGCTAAAAATAATCTTGCAAATAGAAATAAAATGGGGACAGAATAATTAAGATAACCAAGATTAAACAGTAATAGAAGGAAGCAAAGCCAGAATTCAACCAAGAGACTTTCTGACTGGAAAAAGTAATGCTCATAATGGCTGCTATAAAACTGTGCCAAAGGTAGCCTCTGTGTCTTGGTCCCTAGGTTGTTTATTCATCACTGCAAGCTGAAGTCCATTAGATCAAACTCAAATTTTTATACATGCTATTATTTTTGAATAGTCCACACAACCAAATTTTTAGCAATTTAGTTTCTGCTTTGAATGCCATGAAAAACCTCACCCTACAAGTGCTGGCCATGAATAAGATAGAGCCTGTCACAAGATGCCACAGCAATTTTAAATAGAGTAGATGTAGAAAACTTTGAGGAGGTGACACGTGAGTGAGTCTGGGATTTTGCTCTGGATAGATTAGAAGGCAAGAGGAGTTGAGAAGTTCCATGATCTGTCTAACATTTCAACAGAATCACTCTAGCTTCCAGGTTGAGAATCAACTTGAGGGGACAAAGAGCAGGAAGCAGCTGAGAAAAGATTGTGTCTACAGTAGGGGAGCAGCAGCAGAACTGGTGATAGAAGGTCAGATTCTGGAACTATTTTGAAAATAGACTTACCAGATTTGCTCAAATTATATGTGGGATGTGAAAGAAAGAGAGAAACTAGGAAATTAGAAATTACTCCAATATATTGTGGTCTAAATAACTTGAAGAATGGAGTGGCTATTAACTGTGATTAGCAAGGTTTCTAGTGAAGACGTACAGTTGATTCCATCTCCCCAAGCTTTTTCCTTTTTCTGGACTTGTATGAGGGTACAAATGTTTAGATTATATTGTCTTCTAAGGTAAAGTTCAAGTTGTAGTCAAGTCCTTCACCCAGGGGACATGCTGAACACCCTCACATTGAGGACATCAGGCGAGATCCCACCAATCACTCTCCTCCTCTCCACTCCCCTTCCTCTCCTCTCCCTTCCCCCTTATCAGACTATACTTGTGTTTTTTTCTTTCGTGTGGGTGTGTAGTTATTTATATATTTATTTCATATTAGGATGGAGTACATTGGGTACTTTTTCCCCCCATTCTTGTGATACATTACTGAGAAGAATGTGTTTCAACTCCATCCAGGTAAACACAAAAGATGTAAAGTCTCCAACTTATGGTTGAATAGTACTCCATGGTATACATATACCATCATTTCTATCCATTCATGGAATGATGGGCACTTGGATTGCTTCCAATGAACAGAAATTTATAGTGTACATAAAAGCTTTGAAAAAAAATTTTGATCCCTGGAGAAAAAATAATAACATGAACAAAGCAATCCCATCTCAAATTGTACAATGAGATACAGTAATGACACATTGGATAGATCAGTGTGTTCCAGATATTCTGACATTCCATATGGTCTAAAGAACAGTACAATCCAGACTGCATCCATAATAATGAGTCATGAACAGGGATTGTTTAAGACTTGCAAAAATACAATATAAATCCCACTGTTGATTTTAAGGTTTATTTTTGAAAAATCTATTTTTCTTTACTTTTGTTTTAAGTTCCTCTTTCTTTGCCTCTTCCTCCTCCCTTTTATTACATTCTGCTTTGTTTTTTTTTCCCCCTTTCTAAAATTGTGGGGGGTGGTTTTCTTAGTTGTGCTGTGCCCCATTAAAGGTTTAGGGCATCAGTTTTATCCTGAAATTAAAGTGTGATTTCTGTAGCATGTCCAAATTAGAGCTCATCCAAATCCATCATGTTTTGTTTCAAGCAGCCTCTTTCTATCAGCAATGCAAAAAGAACCAGATCTACTATGAAACCTAATTGGTAGCAGAGGGGCACAGGTGCTTCTCTCATTATGAGTAGGTGGAGGAGGTGTTTGCCTCAAGATTTGCCTGAATAAAATATACATACTGCCTTAAAATAGAAAGCCATAGGATAAGAAGAATCAAATATTTATGTCAGCTTGAAAAACTACTTAAATTTTAAAGTCAGAAGATGTAGGAGTTATGGTTTCCAGTTTGCAAACTAAGTGATCTGGGGAAGGTCACGTCACCTCTCTGAGTCTAGGCTTGCTCCATTGTAAGGCATTGTTGTGCATTTTTTATTTGTCTTTTCTTCCTGTTGATATTATTTTTCCCCACTTTCTTCTTTGCTTTCTGTCCTTTCCTCCACCTCTCCTTCCCTCTTTTTTCCTTCCTTCTTTCCTTCCTTCCTATTATACCTCATGCCATATGGGATTTCAGAGAGATTTCAATAAGAATAGGTCCAATAAAATAACAAGAAAATGAAAAGTAAGTATAGAAAGCCAAGAATATAAATAAATAGCTTTAAAAAGCACCTACCAAGATCTCTAAGCAATTAAAAGTTGAATATTCTAGCCTAAGTGTCTTATTTTAGTTAGAATTAAGGTATCCAGTCAACATTGTCAGCTGGACGGGAACAGTCACAGAACATTGTGGTGGTGTTTGCACCGTAGGTTCTTATCTTTTTATCTCTTGAACACATTGTGTTGGTTATATTTCCACCCTTAATTTGGCTTTCTAAAGGTCTCTCCTTCTTCTGTGTACTTACTATGTAGATAAACTTTGGAAAGGTGTTTAACCTCTCTGAGCTCAAATCATAGAAGTATGTATTGCCATAAGAATAAATAGTATATGTGAAAGTGTTTGTATTTATTTTCTACTGCTACTTTACAATACTACCACACACGCAGAGGCTTAACATATGTCTGTGGCTCAGCAGTCCAGGACTGGCATGGCTCGATCCTCTGCTCAGAGCCTCACAAACCTGAAATCAATATGGTGGCCATACTGCTGTTCTCTTTTGAAACTCAAAGTCCTCTTTCAAGTTTATTTGGGTTGTTGGAAGGATTTAGCTTCTTGCTATTGTAGGACTGAGGTCTTCATTTTTTTTTTTTCTGACTACTGGCTGGTGCCCACTCTCAGTTTCTAAAGACCACCTGCGGTTCCTGACCACGTGGCTATGATAAGGAGTTCATAGCATTTTGTTGGCTTTCTTCCAGCAGAAATATGTCAGCTTGTGCTTCCTATTTCTTTTAAGAGCATACTTCATTAGGTCAAACTCATTGAGACTAACTTTCATTTTGAGATTAATCAGATAATATATTAGCAACCGAATCATGAGAGTAAGGTCTCATCATATTCAGTTTCACTCACACTCAAGGGGGGAAAGGACATTGGGGGTTATCTTAGAATTCTGCCTATTGTATTAGCATACCATAGCACCCACCCCCTATAAACAGAACAAATGAAACAAGATTTTGTAAGTGCCACATAGTATAATCTTTTTAACCCTCCAGAATATTAACTATAATAATCAGCTCAATCTAGGTACCATTATTGAATAATCAACTAAATCTAGATACCATTATTGAATAACACCACTTCAGAGATTTATCAAATTAATGAATTTTTTCGGCGTTCCTTCATATTTTTTGTCATTCATTTTTTAATCATGTGTTGACTATCTACTGTGTGCTAGGCACAGTGCTAGACACTGCTGGCAAAATAACATAGTCATGGTTTCAGCCTTTGCAGAGGTTACAGTCAATATGAAAAATAAAAAAAAACTAAACTAAAAAACTAAATAAAAACTCCAAACAACAGCATCGTACCTGTGGCTCAAAGGAATAGAGCACCGGCCCCATATACAAGAGGTGGTGGGTTCAAACCTGGCCCCAGCCAAAAACTTCAAAGAAAAAAACTCCAAACAACAAAGGAGACAAAAGGGTACAATGTTTGTTAGTTGTGTTCAGACCTTGCAGCAGGTTAGTGACATTATTCAGTTGGTATGTTTAGAAGATGACTCTGACTTTTTGTGAAGATTTGACTGATTATTCTTAAGATAGTGACAGTTGTTAAGAATTCTGAACCCATTCACAAAATATGAATCCATACTTATTGCTGCACGTAAACATAAATATATTTTTCTTTAGGAAGAACTCAAACCTCTTTTACAATCCTACCTTAAATTCTACTCACAGTGAGGAAGAATAGTATAGTCTAAATGTTTTCAAGACTTCTCAACATGATTAGGCCACAATCCTAGTGTGTAGAATTAAAATGCGTCTACTCCCGTCTGGTCACTGAGAACACTTCTCACTGTTCTCTGGGCCTTCTGGCCATTAGATGTGATCTAAGCTAGAATTTTCTCCACTGGAAATGATCCATCACGTAGGATTACTTTGGCTTCATATGACAAAATTATAAGGACTTAAACTAGATAGAAGTTTATTTCTATCTCATATTTTAGAAAAAGCCTGAAGATACGTGTTCCAGGGCTAGAATGGAGCTCCATGATGTCCAAGACCAAGCTCTGTCAACTTCAGCTCATGATTCACACCTCTTGGTCCCAGAGAAGTGGTCAAGTTCTAGCTGAACTGCATCACAGCCACCTGAAAACAGGGAGGCTTGATGAAGAAACAGAGAAAAGGCCATATGCCAGTTAACTATGAGAGAGGATTCATAGAGCTTTTAAAAAAAGTCTGGAAACTTATGCATATATCTCATTTACCAGAAATAGTCACAAGGCTATACTTACCTGCAAGGAAGGTTAAAAAATGGAGCTTTAATTCCAGGTGGCACATGTCCAGTTAAAACTCAGGGTTGTCATTACAAGAAAGAAAAGGAGAATGAAAATTAGAGTCAACCACTAGCTGTCTCTACAATGTAGGAAAAGCTGTGAGATGATTCAAGTAGAGGTGGTCCAGTCCTTTTAAACAGTTTTTTCTAGGTCACTCAGTCTATTGCTACTGAATAAAAGGAGTCCTCTACCTCTACATGGCCCAGCCTCTTCAACCCCAATACAGGGTTGGAAGCAGAAGCTCTAGTTAGAATGGGTGTAGCAATGCTTTGTGGGAAAAAAATGAAAGTATTGGTATGTTAGGTCTCTATCAGATAGATGCGACAGAAACACACCTTGAACTAGCTTAAGAAAAAGGGAGGTTTTACTATAAAGATATTTGTGTAATATTCAGAACTTAGAAAATTACTAAATAGCAAGACTTTGGGAGAACAGATATTGAACCAGCCTCAGGGATAAACCAGATACTGAAAAAAATCTTCTAAATATAATAATGTTATTAAGAGGTTCTCCCTACTTTCCATCATCTCTATGTCTTTGAGGAGTTTATGTCAGCTTTATTCTCTTAAATTTCCCAATGTGAAGAATATGTGAAATGACTCCTAACTAACTAATCCAAGGCCTTGTCCCATGGTTCCTGATCAGAGAAGAGATAGAGAGAGATTTAATTCCTGGGAAGGGACTCTGGTTTGCCAATTTGGAAAATATCCCTGTCCATGGACTAATGACTCTCAACCCCAAACTGAGCTAGGTGGACAAAAACATGAAAGAACAGGAGCTACACAGGATGAAGGGAGCAAGACACTGAACAAATAAATTCCCCAACAGAGATCTGCTAAATCTGGAGCAAACATGCTAAAGCTTTGAAAATCCTGAACACCAGTTCCAACAACAGCATAAGAAGCAAAATGAAAATGGATGTTGCTGTACTTCTCTAGACTTTTAATACTTCTTCAGGAATAATTCAAAGGTAAAATCTATTTAAGGAACTTTTCATTTCTCTGTGGGAGTAAAGGATATTTTTGATTAGGAAAATGTGCTCATTTTGTCTACTTTTATAGAAAGACAACAATTTTCAGGCATGCTATATTTCTCACCTTATACCACTGAGCTGAGCTTTGATCTGGTGTATGTTATATAACTCTGGCTATTTCTTTTACCAGCTGCACAAAAAGTACCAGGGAAGCTCCCTGGAGTTCCCCTTCTGGCTAACCCAAAAAACACAGAGGATGGGAGTCCAACCAGCTCTGCCCTACTCTGTGGGCCAAACACTGTCTTGGTTTTCTGTGCTTCCCTCCACTGCTTGTTGTTGGGAAGTGCTGACATTCAGAATTTAGATTCAACTTTCAAAGTAAGTAGTCCCTTCACTCAACTTTGGCCATAGACTACTTAGATCCAATTAACCAAGCCAAAAAAATCAGTAAATTGTTAAGCTAACCCAGCCCACCAGAGCTTCATGGGAATTTGGAGCAAAACTCAGGCAAGAATAAAGGTTTGGTTTTACTTTTTATGCAGATATTTTTCTGGACTTGGGGATATGGGAAAGTAGAATGACGGTGGTTTAAATGCTATATCCTGAGTGACCATATGTATTTTCATAAAATCTCTTACAGTTCACACATACATATATACATATACTTACACATTCATAACTAACATAACTTAGTTACGTATTATATCTAAATATATACATATACAGAAGATGCCAAAAAATGTATATATACTTTTTAATGCGTTAAAAACCTGTATTAAAATTACAGTTGCTTTGAGCACCTCTTATAACTGCAGAAGTCAAAATGATTGGAGTATTACAGTTTTAATAGAGGTTTTTCCATCCTTAAAATGTGTGTGTGTGTGTGTATATACATATATATATATATATATATATATATTGGGTACACTCTGTGTTATAACTAAACACATACAGTTACTTCGGTTTTGTTTTTTTTGTTTTGTTTTGTTTTTTTGAGACAGAGCCTCAAGCTGTCGCCCTGGATAGAGTGCTGTTGCATCATAGCTCATAGCAACCTCCAACTCCTGGGCTCAAGCGAGTCGCCTGCCTCCACCTCCCAAGTAGCTGGGACTACAGGTACCTGCCACAATGCCCAGCTATTTATTAGTTGCAGTCATCATTGATGTTTGGCAGGCCCAGGCTGGATTTGAACCCGCCAGCTCAGGTGTATGTGGCTGGTGCCTTAGCTGCTTGAGCCACAGGCGCAAAGCCAAGTTACATAGGTTTTAATATATTAACGTAGTAGGGTTCCAAAATTGACTTCTAGCTACTTTTTTCTAAGGATCATAGGAGACCCCCTTAACCTGTTTGGATGAGGATACATAGTGTCTTCACTTCTCCAATATGGAATCCTTTTATAGTCTCTTCTATTGCCCTGATATTTTTTATCAGGCCATCTACGCTGGGATTTGTGTCTTTCTTATTTAAAAGCCCTCATTACTATTTTCAGAGTAGAATGCGTTTTTTGTATCTACAAATGCTGAAATTCACTATCAGTTGATTCCTATAGAGAGTTGACTCTTCTAATTTGTTCCACAGAGTACTTTCAGCCCGCTTTACTTCTTAACCTTGACATGCTCATGTGTGCTCTCACCCCACCCCCATCCCACTTGTCTGTTTCTTTCTCAGGTAAGTGTATGGATGAAAGGAAGGAAGAGACACAGGGAGGGAGGGAGGGAGGAAAGAAAGGAGGAAGGAAGGGAAGAAAGTTCTCAAGAAAGCATGGGCATTATATTCTACAAACTTAGCAAAAAATTATTTCCAGGTAGGGTAATAACTTTTACATTGTCCCATGTGAACACTGACTACAGTAGTTGGGGGTGTATATCTATTTAGACATTTTATACACAGAACCATAGAGGTTCTAGCAGACACAGCTAAAACTCAGGATCTGTTTCCTTCTCTTTTGGTAGAAGAGAAGTACAGACTCACAGGAGTCTCTAAGGATGCAAAAAGAGACTCAAAAAAAGAAAGCCATGGCTGCCAAATAAAAGCTTCTCTACTTTCCTGCTTCATGCCTTGGCCTTAGCTAACCTTTTCTGTGCTTTAGGAGCCAGTTGTGGAAAGGCTTTGCAAGGCCCCGGAGTGGGCTTAAGGGTCCATTTGGCAGCTCTGAAATGAGGGAATCAGTGAGCAATGACCTCTCTCTCAACATGACGTTTTCACAGTGGCCTGAGACATTTCAAAACACCCAAAAAGGTCAGAGCAATCCACTATTGCCACATCATTTGAAATTCTTACTGACCTGAAAAGGTTAATGAGCCTGTGTTAGCAATTAACCCTGAAATGAGTCCTCTGCTCTTTCTTACATCATTATTACTTGTGCCAACTTGCAGATACAATCAAAACATAAGAAAAATGAGTTTGAATTAAGGCACAGATATGCTACATTACTATTATGTTACCGAAAAAGAAAAATGGAACTAGTATCTAAGCTAGTTAGATAGGACCATGTTGTGACACAGAAGGTATAGCCACGAGATATGGAGGATGCCAGCTGCTATGTGTTGAAGTGCCAGCACTTGTGAGTGACTTGTTTTTAAAAGTAAATTTGAACAGATTCAAATGTTATTCTTAAAATATTTTTACTCTTATCCCTTGCATTGTAATATGCGCAGGGCCAGGACACCCTCAGGGCTCCGCCCAGATCCCTTTGAATCTCTGTTGGATTCCTGAGCAGCCCTCCACCAGTTTTGGGCCTGTACCTAAAACTGTTATGAGAACTGCCTGAGGTCAACAGACTTAGAGCAAAGGAGCTGAATGTTCCGGGGAGCTTCTGTACCTCTCCCACCCCCAGCTCTTGGTCAATTACTTACTGATGTAAAGATATGAAAGCCCAGTTGTTTTCCTCTCCAATGAGAAAAATGCTATGACCAAATTTTACATTACAGAGAATTTGATATTCCCCCAAAAGGCTGAGGGTCTTAACAGGCTTCTGCCCTCCTGTCCTGCTAACTCGGTTTTTTTCCTGATACATCCTGTGAGTACTTCATTTACAAATCACTTGTGCACAAATCCTTGTCTCAAAATTGACATGCTTCTGCTTCTGAGAAACTCTACCAAAGGCAATATGCTTTCTTGAATAGAAGAGAAAATAATAAACTTGGAGATGTTCTGTCAGAAATTGCACAAGCCTCCCAGTTCATTCACACAATTATCCCTCCCTGGAATGTTATCTGTCAGATGTATCACTCCAAAAAAAAAAAAAAAAAAAAACTGATATCCTTCCTTAAACTAAGCCTGGATGCGGAATCTTTTTTATTATGTATATTTGACTTGAGGAGAGAAAAATTAAAAAGTCTGTTTTCAGATGAGTTTAAAGATTCTTATATCACTTGGAGAAATGTTTTGCCTCTTTGGGAAATGTCTCATGATCTATTTATGTTTTAAAATTAATAATGGGGATATTGAATTTTTATTGATTTTATGTAGCAAATAATAAAATTTCCACATCACTTACCATCCAGGGAAATGTGAAGAAAAACAAAAGAAGAGACCAGCAGGAATGGAGACAAAGAAACATAGTGAGAATCAGAACACCATCTACTGCTGAGGGAATATTATTGTCTTCATATTTCAGATGAGAAAACTCCATAACACTGAGTGAATAGCAGAGCAGAAGTCGGGCCCCAGGCAACTGGGCTCCACTGTCCATGTTCTACTACCTCTGATCCTGTTATGTATGCTGGACTGCCTGCCCTGGGAGAAAGTCAGAGAAATTAGTAGAAAGAGGCAGAGAAAGAAAAGGAAAAGTAGAAAATTAAATTGCAAAAACTAACTCATACACAAAGGGAAAGAAAGATAAGGCAGAAAGGCATCAACAAAGACACACATACATATCCCAAAGAGGTGATGAAAACTGATCGATATGAAGATAGTCTCATTGCAACATAATCACAAACATCTATTTACCAAAACTGGAATGCATACTTTACAGAAACAGACCAATATACAAACCAAGGCAGGAAAGGATGTTCACATAAATAAGCAGGGCTTGAGAAGATGGATCAGCTCAAGGAGCCTTGGGGACTGGAATTCAGGCAGGAAGCCTTTAAACACGGAGGGAACAGCCATGATGGTGCCCTGTGGGGACAACTAACAATCTTTAGCAGGGAGAGAAAAGGGGAATTGACATGAACTATCTTGGGAGGGAAAATTAAGTCCCAGATTCAGAATACCCATTTGTTTCTATTAACTATTGCTGTGTAAAAACTACCAAAACTTAATGGTTTGAAACATAAACCATTTCAGTATATGTCATCATTTTGTAGGTCAGAAAATCAGGCCTACTCAAATGGGCAATTGTTTAGCTATGCAGAGTGCAGCTTCACCAGTTTTCACCTGGAGGCTGTGTTGAACTTGGGGAACTAGGGTGGCTACACTCCCAATCAGGACACCTTGCCATGGTCAGCTGGAAGGCTGGGATCAGCTAGACCCTATGTCTTTCTTTCTTTATTCTCAGTGACTTCCATGTTATTTCTCCAGCAGGGTGATCTGACTCATTTGGGGGCTTTAGTAGGAGACACTTCCAAAGTCATAAAACAAGGCCTAGAACTGCCATCGTCACCTTCATTGCCCTCTATTAGTGGAAATAGCTTTTGCCAGCCCAGTTTCAAGGAGATGGCAAAGAGACTCAGTGTCTGCGTAGGAGGAACATTAAAGAGTTTGTGGCTGTTCAAGCAGAAACTGATGTACAGATGTCTGAGAAACTAACAAGGGTTTAAGCCCTGGGTTCTTTCCTGAAGGAAGTGTCACAGAAAGGTAGAATTCATGAGCAGAAATTTTCTTGGAGACAACTAGTAAAACTGAAGATTGGATAATTGTGAAAAAAGAAAGAAATGAAACAACAGACTTGTGATTATACTCGCACACCTTTAGTTGGAACTAAGGAAACATACTATACCATGTGGCCCAGGATTTTATGTTCTAGATAACGTGTTTACACTGTGCATATTGTCCTGAGGGCCTATGTGGTTTTCTCATTTCTGTACAATCATGTTTTTAAGAATAATCTTAAACGTGATTAAGATTAACTTAAGAACTTTATGTTCTTGAAGGTATTCAATCTCTAAATATATCTGAATACATATAATACTTAATTAAGAGACACACAAATAGGTAGAAATGGATACATGCCTAGTGCGCTACGCCTAACCATTAAGTAATTATATCAGCGGTAATACCCCTCACCAGGCCAAAATAAAATATTCACAGCAAAATACGTGCTAAAGTAGCCAGAATTTCTCTGCAGGTCCTTGATCTCAAGGTTCAGAAAAGGAAACCACGGACCACTCAAGTAAGCAAAAGGACAGAATTTATTGAAAGACAAAAAAATAAGAGGGAGGGGCAAGATGGCCAACTGGAAGTAGCTTCTGACAGAGAGTCCTATCCAAAATGAAAGATAACCTCCAGAAACTGCCCGATTGAGCTGAAGACTGGGAGCCCAGCTGAGAGAGAGAGAAGTGATAACTGCAGGTCACCTCTGAGGCAAGCTATGACTTCCAGAAACCAAGCTTCAGGCAGAAAAATTGAACTAAAGTTTTCCGCCATTCTGAACTTCCAGTACACCCTTCCCCCCTTACCTGACGCACCAGAAGCCTGACCTCTGCTGAAACTGAAGGAGGAAGACTTGAGCAGCGCCCACCCACCCTATCTGCTGGACTAGGAAGCCCACCAGGTAAGAGACTCCGGGGCTCCACCGAGCCCCCACCAGCCCCCAGGCCAGGGACGCCGCCTGGACTCCCGCGCAGCTCCAATCTGTGTCCTACTGGGCCACGGCCTGCCGCCCGCAGCTGCCAAGAACTCCTCTGGGACCCCCACCGGGCCTTGGCCTGTGCCAGCAGAGGCCAAGAACTCCGCCGGGACTCCCACATCTGATTTGCACCCCACTGGGTCTTAGCCCGCTGCCAGGAGTGGCCAGGAAGTCTGCCGGGACTCCCACATGGTGCTGATCTGTGCTCTGCCCAGGCTCGGCCCGCCGCATGCCGAGACCCGCCCCCTCCGGCTCCAATCCATCCCCAAGGCCTGCCGTCCACAGTGGCCAGGAACTCCACTCAGGCAGGACCCCCAAGTGTCCCCAATTGGCATCCCACCAGGCCTTAACCCGCTGCCAACAGTGGCCAGGAACTCCACAGGGACTCCTGCCTGGTGCCAATCTGTGCTCCAGCCAGCCCCGGCCAGCCACCCACCGGGACCTCCACCCAGCTCCAATCTGTGCCCCAAGCCCACTGCCTACAGTGGTCAGGAACTCCAATGCGGCCCCGATTAGCACCCTGATGGACCTTGGCCCGCTGCCAGGAATGACCATGAAGTCCACTGGAAGTCCCTTCCAGCACTGATCTGTGCCCCGCCTGGCATCGGCCTGCCACCTGCCTGAATGCTGGCACAGCTCTGATCTGTACCCTCTGGGACTCAGCCCTCTGCTTGCAGTAGCCAGGAACTCCACCAGGCCTCAGCTCACTGCCTGGTCTGCTGTGGCCAGGGACTCCACTGGGTCCCCCTAGCCGGGCCTCTGCCTGCCACCCACACAGTCCAGAGACTCCGCCAGGAACCTGCCAGGCCTCTGCCTGCCTTCCCAGGCCAGGAACTCCAGGAGCCACACAACCTGCCTCCTCTGCTACCCTTTCTGCCTCCGCACTGGCTCCACCCATCTTGCCAGGGACTCAGGAGACTATGCAACCTGTGCCCTCCCTCCGGATTCCTCCTCCCAGCCAGAAACTGCTGGAGGCATGGGCTCCCTTTCCAAAAGCCACCACGTACCCCATCCTATGCCCCGCTGCTTGGTCTGGGTGTGCCACATTCCGGAGCTGCTCCCACAGCCAGAACTCCCTGGGTAGGGCAATTCCAGAGGAGCTACACAGGGTCACTCCCTACAAAGATCCAGTAACAACAGAGTGATCCTGCTGGGGTCTGATCTGGGAGAGACACCTCCCCAACTCTGAGAACGGTCATAGGCAACAGTGAAAAATAATCATGAGGTGGAATCAACAGAAAAACTCTGGCAATATGAATAATCAGAGTAGATC
>CAUYRH010137727.1:0-29817 GCA_963574655.1 Perodicticus potto
GAGCCTCAAGCTGTCACCCTGGATAGAGTGCTGTGGCATTACAGCTCACAGCAACCTCCAATTCCTGGGCTCAAGCGAGTCTCCTGCCTCCGCCTCCCAAGCAGCTGGGACTACAGGCGCCCACCACAACGCCCAGCCATTTTTTGGTTGCAGCCGTCACTGTTGTTTGGTGGGCCCGGGCTGGATTCGAACCCGCCAGCTCGGGTGTATGTGGCTGGCGCCTTAGCCCGTTGAGCCACAGGCGCCGAGCTGAGTATGAAAGTTTTAAGACAGAATATGTCATGGTCCATTATTTCACTTCTAAGAAGTACAGTTGACAGTGTCCTTTCTAATTCACCTGTGGAAGTTTCAACTTGCTGGGCTTATCAGTGTTGCTGGAAGGGCTTCTTTCGTTTCTGTCCCTGCAAGAAAATACATTTCTTGATTTTTATGTATCTCAAAACTCTTGCTCACTAACAGAATACTTGTGACTGGGTAAATTATAAAGAAAAGTTTATTTGGCTCACTGTTCTGTAGGCTGGGAAGTTCCAGGACGTGGTGTCAGCTTCTGACTAGGGCTTTTGTACTGTACTGCCTTGTAACTGGGAGGAGAGAAAGAAGGGTAGGCTGGCCAACACTGCACAAAGAGACCAAAAGAGCAAGCCAAGCTTACTTATGTAACAACTTGCACTCTCTAGCACAAACTCGCTCCTTTGAGAACTTGCTCTCAAGAGTACTCCTTAAATACTGTCAGGAGGGTCGTGTTCCCTTCAGCTAACCACCTCTTGAAGTCCCCTTCTTCCGGTACCATCAGTGGCAATTCAATTTCAACATGTGTTTTGGCAGGGACACTTCAAACCATCCAGTCATCAAGAAAAAGTACAAATCAGCTTCTGCAGCAGACTCAGCAGGCAGCCTGTCCTCAGATTGGCTTTTTTCACTGTGTCATATCCACTTAAGTTTCTTCCACACCTTTTCATGTCCTGATAGCTCTCTCTCTCTCTTTTTTTTAGTACTGAAAATATTTTGTTGTCTAGGTGTGCCACAGTTTATTTACTCATTCACCTTCTGAAGGACATCTTGGTTGCTTCCAGGTTTTTATAACTATGAATAAAGTTGCCATAAATATCTGAATGCGGGTTTTTGTGTCAACATGAGTTTTCAATTGGTGGGGGTAAATGTCCTCTTTAAAAAAATTTTTTTTTCTCTCTCTCTTTTTTTCTTTTTTTGTTGTTGAGACAGAGTCTCACTTTGTTGCCCTTGGCAGAGTGCCATGGCATCATAGCTCATAGCAACCTCAAACTCTTGGGCTTGAATGATCCTCTTGTCTCAGTCTCTTGAGTAGCTGGGACTATAGGCACTTGCCACAATGCCTGGCTATTTTTAGAGATAGGGTCTTGCTCTGGCTCAGGCTGATCTCAAACTGCTGAGCTCAGGCAACCCACTTGCCTTGGCCTCCCAGATTGTTAGGGTTACAGGCAATGAGCCACCACATCTGGCTTCTCTTGTTTTTTTAATCTCACTCTCATTTTTGCTCTATTTTTCTAAAAGATTTCCTTAGCATTATCCTTGCATTTTTAATTGACCTTTTAATTTCTGCTATTGTATTTTTTAATTTTCAAGATCTTTTTTTCTTCATTAATTTGTTTTCTAAATATTTCTTTTCTTTCTTTCTTTCTTTCTTTTTTTTTTTTTTGAGACAGAGTCTCACTATGTTGCCCTTGGTAGAGTGCCATGGCATCACAGCTCACAGCAACCTCAAACTCTTGGGCTTAAGCAATTCTGTCTCGGTCTTCCAAGTAGCTGGGACTACAGGTGCCCACCACAATGCCCAGCTATTTTTTTGTTTCAGTTGTCATTGTTGCTTAGCTGGCCCGGGCCGGGTTTGAACCTGCCAGCCTCGGTCATGTGGCTAGTGCTTCAACCACTATGCTATGGGTGCTGAGCCAGAATATTTCTTTTTTTTAATTTTTTGCAGTTTTAGGCCGGGTCTGGGTTCGAACCTGCCACGTCCGGCATATGGGGCCAGTGCCCTACTCCTTTGAGCCACAGGCACTGCCCAAATATTTCTTTTTTTTACAGTATGTTGTTCACATTTCATGGAAGCAGATTTCTCTTATCTCAGAAGATATTATTGTTATTTACTGATTTTTTCTAATTGCATGGTCTCTCATTGTCCCAAATTGCCTTTTCTTTTTATTTTCCTTCTTTCTTTTTTAAGCTTTGTCTATATCTTCTACATCAGAGGCTTTCTGAATGTCTGGTGAATCTCTGTTTTTTTTTTCTTTTTTTTTTTTTTTTTTTGAGAGAGAGTCTTGCTATGTTGCCCAGGTTACAGTGTAGTTTCCTCATCATACCTCAGTGAAACCTCAAACTCCTGGGCTCAAGTGGTCCTCCTATCTTAGCCTCTTAGGTAACTGGGGCCACATATATGCACCACTATGCCTGGATAATTTAAAGAAAATTTTTGTAGACACAGAGGTCTTGCTATGTAGCCCATGCTGGTCTCAAACTGCTGGCCTCAGTTGGGCATGGTGGCTCATGCCTATAATCCTAGCACTCTGGGAGGCTGAGGCGGGTGGTTTGCTTGAGCTAACAAGTTCAAGACCAGCCTGAGCAAGAGTGAGACCCCATTTCTAGTAAAATTTGAAAAAAACTAGCCAGGTGTTTTGGCACATACCTCTAGCCCCAACTATTTGGGAGACTGAGGTAAGAGGATTGCCTGAGCTTAAGAGATTGAAGTTTCTGTGAGCTATGATACCAAGCCGCTCTACCCAGGGTGGCAGAGTGAGACTGTTTCAAAAACAAAAAAAACTCCTGGCCTCAAGCACTCCTCCTGCCTTGGCTTCCCAAAGTGCTGAGATTATAGGCATGAGCCATTGTGCCCAGCCCCTCAGATAATTCTTAAGCCCTTTAAGGTTTGAGAACTACTGCTAAAGAGTCTCCTAATCTGGCTTGGCACCTGTGGCTCAACGGGCTAAGGCACCAGCCACATACACCTGAGCTGGCGGGTTCGAATCCAGCCCAGGCCCGCCACACAACAATGATGGCTGCAACCAAAAAATGGCCGGGCGTTGTGGCGGGCGCCTGTAGTCCCAGCTACTTGGGAGGCAGAGCCCGAGAAATGGAGGTTACCGTGAGCTGTGATGCCACGGCACTAGACCCAGGGTGACAGCTTGAGGCTCTGTCTCAAAAAAAAAAAAAAAAAGAGAGTCTCCTAATCTGTCTGAAGCTATATCATCCCAAATAAGAGCCCACAGAGAGAAACAAAACATATTTCCCTATTTTTCCCCCCAGAAGAACTAGAGCTTTTCTCTTCCAATTAAAGGTCTAGCATTCCTTCTTGAATGAGATGTCATATGACATTAGCCTTAGAAGTGGTGTCACAGATTGTTCCACACACAGTCTACTCCCCTAGAATGTTTGTTTGTACCCATCTCATGCTCCTAAGCCTCTGCCAGTGTTCCTCTCTCATTCCCGTTTGGATTGGAGAGAAGCCTGGCACTGGCCATCGGGCACCTGACAGTGACCTCAGTGTCCTCACCTGCAGGTCAACCATAAGTTGAGGGCAATGTCCTGGACCCAGGGCAGAAATTATAGTCCACTTTCAGAACCTGCAGCAGTCTGGAAAGGCCCATGTCCAAGTTCCAAACATCTTACTATTGTCTTGCTGCTTCCAAACAGGAAGGGATGAGTGTGTGTGTACAAGTGCTGAGGAAATGTGAAGGGAAGCCAGGAGCCAGGGTGTGGTCATAAGAGCCAAATCATATTAAAAAAAAAACCATGTTTTCTAATAAAATACACTTAACTGCGCAAACACATTTCACACCGTTTTTAGTGTCATGCCTCTAGATCTCTATAGCTTTTGTCATTCAAAAAACCTTTAAAGGCCATATTTTAAGTTTTTAACAAAATTATTCAGTTCTCTATGAAATAAATGAATCATTTTGTTAAAAAAACAAACAAACAACCCCCCCCCCACAACTTTTAAAGGCCAGGCATGGTGGCCTACTACTTTGGGAAGCTGAGGCGGGTGGATCGCCTGAGCTCAGGAGTTTGAGACCAGCTTGAGCAAGAACAAGACCTCATCTCTAAAAATAGCCAGGCGTTGTGGTGGGAGCTTGTAGCTACTCCCAGCTACTTGGGAGGCTGAGGCAAGAGGATCTCTTGAGCCCGAGAGTTTGAGGTTGCTGTGAGCCATGATGCCACGTGCTCTACTGAGGGTGACAAAGTGAGATAAAAAAGAACAACCAAAAAACTTTTAGACTTTCTATTGTGTGTTCAAGAATGGAGTGCATATGCAAATATAAATTAGGGTGATTTGCAGAGAGAAGGGGCAATAATAATAATAATACTAGTTTCCAAGTATTAGGCTTTTACTATCTATCAAGCATATTATTTGTGCTATCTCTCATAAGTCTCAATGCAACCTATGATTAAGTTTTATTATAATTTTTTTTAATAAATGAGAATTTAGAAGAGTAATAAATTTTCCCAGTGCCACTTGGCTTCAGTGTAACATAGGTAATAAGTTTCAGAGTCAGGATTCAACCCACGTCTGTTGATGACCTCAGAGTCCACAATTGTAACGATTATGTCACACTGCCTGTGCAGTAGCTATTCAGTCACTTTTGAATGAATATTCTGGCAGGACACTATTATTAACTTGGACTCAGTAGCACCCAGATTTGGACATACCAGCTATCCCAGTAGAATCCCCTATATCAGCTAGTGCTTGACAGAGTAATGCTGTGTAACAAACCATCCCTAGACCCAATCACTTATTCTCAGGCTGTGTGGCTCTCCTTCAGGCTGTGATAGCTGGATGTCAGCTGAGCTAGGCTGTGCCGGGTTGAGTGGGCTTCCTCTGAGCTACAGATCTACACCCCCTTGGCTCCTTGCTCAGGTACTTAGTATGTGAGTTAATTCTGAGACTCAGCTTAAAGGAACAGGACGTAGCTGGGGGAGGTTCTTTTCATAGCAGTGGCAGAAATGCCAGAGGGCACACTTAACTGCACAAACACATTTCACACCCTTTTTAGTGTCATGCCTCCTACCATCCCATTGCCCAAAGCAGATCACTCGTTCAAGCCAAAGTCAAGGAGCAGGTCTTCAAAGTCATGTAACAGCAGAAATATGGGGTGGTGGTGAACTGATGCTAATATTCAGTCTCCTGCACCTGCTTGAACCTAGCCTCAGCCTGCAAAGTGTGCATGTAAACTAATGTGTGCACGTGTGCACCTGCAGCTCTTAGAGTCACTACCATTGCTTTAAAAATTATAAAATAGTTATATGCACATTGTCAAAATAGAGTGTGTAGTCACTTGGAAAGGCAAACAACAAAAAGATGAAAATGATTATGGAAAGGACCGTGAACATTGATTTAATTGATCCTGGATCTAAAGAATGTGGATACATCATAATTCTCTTGTTTGTGGCAGATTCACCAGTTTTCTAGAGTTTTAAAAAAAATGTTCCCGTGTCTCTAAAGTTTCTTTAGCTTGTAGGAGTTGAAATCACTCTTTGTTAGAACAGTATCCAGTGCAATTATGTTGAGAACTCTATTGTGGACCTTATCAGTGTTCCTTAAATATCTGTGTAATTTGACAATTCCTTCTAAAAAGACAGGGGAAACTCATAGCAGTGAAAGTATTAGTTATGTTCAGTTGATATGAATAAGGGTGGTAGTATTCTTCCTTGCATATGATATCAAATGCTGTCAAATCGGTAATACAGCAGGTCCTTGAATAAAGTGTTCGATGTTCTATAGTTACAATGTTGATGGGAAAAAAAAAATCAATTGCGAGCCAGGGCCACTGTCTGTGGAGTTGACATGTTCTCCCCACATCTGCCTGGGTTTTCTTTGGGTATTCTGGTTTCCCCTCACATCTCAAAGAAGTGCAGGTTAGGTGAATCAGCATGTCTACATGGTCCCAGTTTGAGTGAGTGTGGGTGAGTGTGAGTGTGCCCTGCAATGGGACAACGTCCTGTCTAGGGCTGATTCCCCCTGGGTGCCCTGAGCTGCTAGGACAGGTTCTGACCTCCAAGACCCTGTACTGGAATGTTTGGGTAAATAATTATCTTACTTGTTTTTAATTAACCTTTCCTGAATGTATATATAGTTCACATTTATTTCAGTATTCAAAATTAGAAGTGGTCTGGGTTTTTATTTAGAAGTCTGGTGATGTTTTTGTGACCAGAAATATAACATAGTAACCTTCCTCAAGTGTATTAGTTAGCTTATGGTGAAATTGGTTTTGTTCTATATCATATCTCTTAAAGTTTTCGTTTCCAAGAATATATAAAAGATGATATTAAGTGGGGACTTAGGGTATAGCTTTTCTAGGCTACAGCATTTTATTGAGGCCTTCAAATAGTACACCAGTTAAAATAGTAGGGAAATAGTTTTAAGTGCTGTAGACTATCTCTCTCCACCTCTTTCTACCTCAGAGGATTCACTGGGACCCTTGGAAACTTCTTGAATACTTAACCTTGGTTTGGTGGCCTTGACCTTGGTTGTTCCTGGTTTTGCTCTCTGCTTGCCACCTTGTGGACTTACTGGGAATTTCACTGGCTTCTTCTTCTGAGAGTCTGGCTAATTCATCCAGTTACTGGGCTACTGCTTTCACTGGGAATGGGAATAGGGGGTAGGGGGTAGAAAAGAATTCTCTCCACCAGAGTGACACTCACAAGAGATCTTGCTTTTCTAGTCTTCCTGTAGCACCGCACCCTACAGGACGGTGTGATCAGGCCCTGACACTCCCCAGTATCACCTCTCCAGTCCACCAGAGGTTCCCTTGTGCTTTAAAAAAATTATAAAATACGGCTGGGTGCAGTGGCTCACACCTGTAATCCTAGCACTCTGGGAGGCCGAGGCGAGTGGATTGCTTGAGCTCATGAGTTCCAGACCAGCCTGAGCAAAAGTGAGACCTCATCTCTACTAAAAATAGAAAAACTGAGGCAAGAGGATTGCTCGAGAAAAAGAGCTGGAGGCTGCTGTGAGCCATGGCACTCTACCCAGGGTAACAGCTTGAGATTCTGTCTCAGAAAGGAAAAAAATTATAAAATAATACAAGTTTCCTTAGCGCTGACAGTCTGTAGAGGAGACAGATTTTAAAAATTAAACAAATAAATGCAACGTTGTTAAGTTATGGTGAATGCTAGGAAATGGAGGATGATGGTGGTGGTGGGAGAGGGCAGGGTACTTTTATTAAATAGACTGGTAAGGATAGGCTTGCCTAAGTAGGAGAAATTTCAAATTGAAACCTGAGTCATGAAAAGAGGGAGGATGAGCATGTGCAAATGTCCTGAGGGGGAAAGAGCTTCTCAAGTTGAAAGTAACTGAGTGTGCCTGGATTGCTGGGAGCTGCAGGGGAGTGGCTGGAGTGGGGCTGGAAAGGGTGGTAGGTGCAGATATTCAGAGTGGGCCCTGCAGTGCCGGGTAAAGATTCTGAGTTTGTTCGGAGTGCAGTGGGAAGGTAATGAAAGATTCTTTTTTTTTCTCCCTGAGACAGAGTCTCACTTTGTTGCCATTGGTAGAGTGCCTTGGCATCATAGCTCACAGCAATCTCAAACAATTCTCTTGCCTCAGCCTCCTGAGCAGCTGGGACTATAGGTGCCTGCCATAACACCTGGCTATTTTTAGAGACAAGGTCTCACTCTGGCTCAGGCGGGACTCAAAACTGTGAGCTCAGGCAATCCACTTGCCTTGGTGTCCTAGAGTGCTAGGATGACAGGTGTGAGCCACTACACTGGGTCTAATGAAAGATTCTTTTTTTTTTTTTTTTTAAGAGACAGAGTCTTACTTTGTCATCCTTAGTAGAGTGCCATGGCGTCATAGCTCCCAGCCACCTCCAGCTCTTGGGCTTAGGTGATTCTCTTGCCTCAGCCTCCCAAGTAGCTAGGACTACAGGTGCCTGCCACAACGCCTGGCCATATTTTTGTTGTTGTTGTTGTTGCAGTTTGGCTGGGGCTGGGTTTGAACCTGCCACCAGGGTACATGGGGCCGACTCCCTACTCGCTAAGCCACAGGTGCAACTCTAATGAAAGATTCTTTTTTTTTTTTTTTTTTTGAGACAGAGCCTCAAGCTGTTGCCCTGGGCAGAGTGCAGTGGCTTCACAGCTCACAGCAACCTCCAACTCCTGGGACTCCTGGGCTTAAGTGATTTTCTTGCCTCAGCCTCCCAAGTAGGTGGGACTATAGGTGCCCGCTGCAACGCCTGGCTATTTTTTGGTTGTAGCTATCATTGTTGTTTGGCAGGCCCGGGCTGGATTCCAACCCGCCAGCTCTGGTGTATGTGGCTGGTGCCTTAGCCGCTTGAGCTACAGGTGCTGAGTCCTAATGAAAGATTTTTAAGCAGGGAAGTGACAAGGTCTAACTTCTTTATTCCATTTCTATTTTATGAGGATCGTCATTGCTGCTGCATAGATAATCTGTTGAAGTGAATAGGGTGGGAAGCTGCGACACCAGCTGGGAGCCTGGTGCAGGAAGCTGGGTGAGAGGGATGGTGGCCTAGACTTGAATGGTGGCAACAGAGATAGAAGGATCCTGGCTGTCTCACATGGCGGTCACTGGCCACGTGTGGCTACTGAGTGTGTGAAGACTTGGCACAAAAAAAGATGGAAAGAAGCTTTTAGTCATTTGTTCCCATTGGTTACTTATTCAAATAATAATATTTTGGCTATTTCATTATGTGAAATATAATATTAAAAATTTTGACCTTTTGGGTGGAGCCTGTGGCTCAGTGGGTAGAGCACCCACCCCATATACCGAGGGTGGTAGGTTCAAACCTGGACCTGGCCGAACTGCAACAAACTTACATCCCCGAATCTCACTTTCCTTATTTGTAAAATGGAAATGGATAATGATGAATAGTGCCAGATGCCATGAGGTGCATAGTTTTCCTGACATCCTTTGTCACATACCCCTACAAGGTAGCCTGTAGTCCAAGCTACTCGGGAGGCTGAGGCAAGAGAATTGCCTAAGCCCAGAAGTTGGAGGTTGCCGTGAGTTGTGATAACACAGCACTCTACTGAGGGCGATAAAGTGAGATTCTGTCTCTACAAAAAAAAAAAAAAATTGACCTTTTTTATTAAAAAAATGTGGTTACTAGAAAAATTTAAATTAGATATGTGGCTTACATCTGTGACTCTCACGTTATTGGACAGAGTTGACACGGACAAAAGTCACTAAATTAAAAAGATATATTGTTCTGAAACAATCTCACTCTGTACCCAGATTGGAGTTCAGTAGCATGACGACAGCTCACTGTAACTTCAGATTCCTGGGTTTAAGCAATCCTCTTGCCTCAGCCTTCCAAGTAGCTAGAACTATAAGCAAGCTTCACTATGCCTGGCCAATTAAAAATAATTTTTTTTGTAGGGTGGTGCCTGTGGCTCAAAGGAGTAGGGCGCTGGCCCCATACACTGGAGGTGGCGGGTTCAAACCCAGCCCCGGCCAAAAACTGCAAAAAAAATTTTTTTTTTTTTGACGAGATGGCGATCTCACTACATTGCTCAGACCGGTCTCAAACTCTTGACCTCAAGTGATCCTCCCACCTTAGTCTCCCAAAGCACTGGGATTATACGCATGAGCCACTGAGCCTGGTCTAAAAAGTATTTTTAGAGTAAACTTATATTGGATGCATTAGAAGTTTCTGGCTAGGCATAGATTTCTAGCTAGGCGTAGACTTTTTGGTACACAGAAGATGGTCATTTGATACAATAGTAAAACTATACAGTTAGTGTCCTGTCCAACCACAAAGAGCAAAAATGAAAGATTTGAACTTGAACATAAAAAATTCAAGATATTTGATGTGACAAATATATATTTTAAAAATAATGCTCACAAAATGCCTCAGTTATTGACAACGGCGAGAAAACAGAAAAAAGTCAATAGCAACACAATTGAAACCAAATGTCAAATTCAGGGGAAACGAACATGTGAGGCAACTTTTCTAGTGGTGCCTGTTTTTCTTTTCTTATTTACAATCTTCTCAAAATATCTTCCTACCAACTGAGTGGGCAGCACATTTATGCTGAATATCAGTTACACAACATTAGCATAAACCGGGACAGCTACAGATAGGGTATTGTTTTCTGTTGAGCTGGTAAAGTGACCACAGAAACACCAGATCAGTTCTCTGAATGGAGAATTTTATCCAAATAAATGCCTCCTATCTTCCAGATATATTCATAATATATTAATATATAAATATAATGCATTGGATAATTTCTTCATGCGACATTTATAGATGATTTGAATTTAAAAGAACTTTAGCTTCTTGAGATTTTATTCTATTTATAAGGATAACCTTAAGTCTGGAGCAAGGTTGTTTACAGTCTTACTTAACAGCATGTTGTGTAAGGTGCTATAAATGAGGAAGGCTGCCCCTGAGGTCGTGGGGCTTATTGGGAAGAGCACGTATACTAGGTTTGAAGACAGAAGATTATGGGTCTACGGATCTCACTTTCCTTATTTGTAAAATGGAAATGGATAATGATGAATAGGGCCAGATGCCATGAGGTTTACAGTTTTCTTCACATCCTTTGTCACACACACCCCCACCCCCACAAGGTAGGTACTGTTACTTCCTTTTTACAGAGGAGGAAACTGAAGTTCAGAAGGGGTAAATGACTTACTTAAGGTTACATTGGTAGAAAGAGGTGAAGCCAGGATTTGAACCCTGGTTTTTCTGGCTCCAAAATCAGCTGGATATTTTTTCCTCTTATCATACCTCTTATTAATTTTCCTGCTCACCTCTGAAATTATTGGGAAAGTCAACTTAGACTGATGAATGGTTTTGGCAAAAATGTCATAAAACATGCAAATGTCCGCGATTATTAATCCTCAATGAAAAGGGAACGTAAACTGAAGCTCCAGGGAAATAGTCATAACAACTGTATTAGGTCTATATATCAGTTGAAGTAAAATGAATTTCACATGTTTTTTTTTTCAGATTCAAGCTCTGAAGCTCATATGACAAAGGGATAATTTCCTTCCTCGGGATGAAAATTTACAGGAATCCAGAGGAAACTATTTCAGCGGTCACTTCTAAAGCACTCAAGAGTCAGATGCACTCGGCATCATTCGGCAAGTCCTATTAGTCAAAGCATTAAACAAACATTGGGTCTGACCTGGCGTCCGTCAAGCGGGCTGGCTCTGTCTGGGAGAATTCATTTAGCAACAAGCAGAGAGAGGGGTACCGAGGCAGGATGGAGAAATTGCTTGTGCTTCTGCTCATGCTGTCTCTTCCCGTCCTGACTTTCTTCTCAGGTGGGCATTTGCTCCAAAAAACATATAGTTTCTTTGATATTTTCAAGTATTTTTTTTCCATTTAAAATAATAGATAGTATATAATGTATAATGGAAAGATATTTCAATGCTCTTGCTTTTTCTTTCTGTAAGAGCAGGCTTACGGAATTGCTATCATTAATACATCTTTAAATGTATTTGAGAACTAATTCTTAAAAATGCTGATTGTAGTTTTACTTTCTTTATTGTTCATATGAAATTGCCAAATGTTGATATACTTCTATGAGCATTATGGTAATATCTTTTAGAATTTGCATGTGATTATCAAAACAATATAATTTTATTGTTATAATAATTCTCTTTGAGGGGCTTTAATTTATTAACTTATGCTTATATGTCAGTGGGCTTCTTCCAAAAACAACATTCAACTTGATTCAGTCAGTCTGTTGAGGATTTAAAAAAATTCCACTGAAACAAACCTAAAAGACACAGATCAGAGAACTGAAGGAATTGTTGTGTGTGTGTGTGTGTTTTAATTTATGTGGTTGTTGTGGAAGAAAATATGTATTCATTAAATTTATACCCACTTTTAAAGGAATAGGCCATTGCAATCAGTAAATACATTTAAGTTATGCAACTTTTTGCTCTACGTTAACCATATTAGAAACAGTTTAATATTCCTTCCTGAGCTTTCTGGAATGCCAAGTCCTCTAACACAAGTTCCTGGGAAAGAACATGAGTGTTCTAACCAAACTTGAACTTGCAAATCCTTTGCCTTGGACTGTGGGGATGGAAAGTGAGAACGCTCAGCCACCTTCCTGACTTTTCTAGAGGCCTCCCCAATTCTGAAGGAAAAAGAGGCCAAACAGCTCCTGAGATCTCGGCGACAGGACCGGCCGAGCAAACCTGGATTCCCGGACGAACCAATGCGGGTGAGTGCTTGGTCCTGGCAGTTTTAAAGGAAATGCAATATTTGAATGCTCATTCATTGCGAAACTAAACTAGGTGTTGGCCCTAGCATGGGCTGCTAGTTGGGTGTCCTGTTAGAGTTTCAGTTATAAGGTACATGCAATGTTAACCTTTTACCTCCTCATTTTCTCTTGTGGGGGTGCTAGCCTGACCTAACCTAGTGTGAGTATACAGTGGGAACAGTGGGGCTGCTGGTGGGAGCCCCAGGATCCTGACTGGCTGCTGGGGAGCTGTCCTCTCTAGCTGAAGAGAAGCCTGTTTCTCCCTCTTCCTTTGGCCCCGGGGCTGCCGTGGCCAGTGGTGGTCTCTCCAGGCAGGCAGGATCTCTGTCTCAGTTGCCTGGGGTGGGGGTGGGGGTCCTGCCCTGATCTGAACACTCTGATTTTGGTCTCTGGCCTCAGCTCTGTCCTGTAGGTTCATGGTGCCCCCCTGCACAATCTTTCTGAGCCAGGCACCTTCTCCTGCCTTCATTTGGGGAGATGAGTAGATGCTGCTAGACCTGGACCCAGTTCAGGCCATGCTCGGCTCATCCTGTGGCTAAAATAGTCCTGTTTTTGCCCCACCCTAGTGAAGGTAAGTAGCAGTGACCCAAGAGAGAATGTTCTGGAAGCCAGAGTCTGTGGTCCAGGCTCGTCTCCCATCCTGGCCCCTTCAGCCGGGCACCATGCTCTTTCTTTTTTTCCTGCCTTGAAATGTCAAGGCCCAGGAGGATCTGCAACCACATTTACCCGCAGTCATGGCAGAATCCTGTGCATAACTGGATTATCTCCTTCAAGAGGCTCTTGTTAAGATGCAGAATCCCCCAGCCATGAAGCGTGCTGGCCCTGGGCTCAGGTTGGGTTTGAATCTCCCCATTTCCTAACTACGTAGCCCTGGGGAACTTTCCTCACATTTCTGCACCTTCGTACTCTCATCCATAAAATGGGGATAGTAAGTGTTATTATTGATGTTACTATGACATTAGTATTATAAATAATAATATAAAATAACCATTTCATGAGGCCAAAAGGAAATACTTCACAGTAAAGCGCTTAGAAGGGTACTCAGCAAATGGTACCTACTCTTGTGAGGATTAAGTGCCAGGAAGCAGGCTAGGGGCTGCTCAGAGGCTGTGGTGGAGACAGAGATGTAAGCAGATGGCTGCTCCGGAGTGTGACAAAAATGAATCCACTCCAGGATGTTAGGGATGGATGTGGCTTTTTTGAAGAGAAGAAAGAAGAGGTAGCTCAGAATGTCTAGGTGTAGGGAAGGGGGGACAGGGAGGTGGGCAGAGGCAGGATGGAGGAGAATTTGAGTAGTTGAACTTCATTTTGTGTGGAGAGCAACTGAAAGATTTTTCAAACGACAAAGTACAGATCTGAGCTTTAGCTAGAGAGCTCTAGAAGCAGTCAGAGGAGAAGAGGCCCCGGGTTAAAGTCTGGGACACCAACACTCAGGTGGGCAGAGGAGAGAGGGAGGGACCTGGAGGGACCGAGGAGCAAGGCAGAGAGAAAAAGAGAGAAGCCTGGGCAGCAGGGCGGGGAGGAGGCCCCCAAGGTGGGCAGAGGGCGAGAAAGGAGGGCGGGTGGGCGCGACAGCGGCTGGAGGAGGGGTCCTGTGGGGGGATGACTCTAGCTGGCCCTCGCGTGCTTTCAGCATGATGTCTGGAGTGGCCATTCCAAAGGCTGTTCCTTGGGGCCCCAGGCCGGGGGTGTCATCACACTCCCCCACAGCAGGTGCCCCTGCTCCAGGCATGCAGGGGGCGGCTGTAACGGCTCCCCAGGCCTGCCACCTGACATTGTCTCTGCCACCATCTGCACCTGGTTTTTCTGAACTGTGAGTGTGGATAACAGCTTTTGCCCTGACTGAAGGTGCTGTGGGCATCAGTCAGCAGGTGGGTTTGGACCTTGCGGTCTGGCTTCCTGCCCCCGCCTTCCTCCACCCTCCCCGTGCCAGCCTACAAGCCCTGACTTTGCCCCTAAAAGCCTGCACTCTGTGGTCCTTGCCCTGTTTAGAAAACTGCCCCAAACTGCTGTGTCTGCCTGTCCCCTGCTGGTGGGCATCACCTCCCTAGTCTGTTGACAACTCTCTGCTTGCTTCCCACTTTGTAGTTTGCCCTCCGTCTCTCCTCAGGTTTGCTTCAGACTCTTTCACAGGTGGGACCACCCCTGCTCCCCTTAACTGCTCAAACCGACCAGATCTTCTTTCTCTGTGACTCCTTCCTGCCTCAGAACCTACTTCTGAGCCCCCAACCATTTCCATCCCCGTCGTGCATACAGCCCAGTCCTGCATGTACCTCGGAGACATTTGACCCCAGTGGCCAGAATCCCCAGGCCTGTTTGGAGAAGTGGTCATGTGACCTGCCATTGAACTGTGACATCAACACACACTCCATTATTCAGTGGCTAGTCTGTACTAGTAATTCCCACCCAGGGGAATTTTGTTTCCCCATACCCCAGGGACGTATGACAATGTTTGGAGGCATTTTGGGTTGTCACAGCTGTTGGAGGGGTCCTGTTGGCATCCAGCAGGTAGAGGCCGTGGAGGCTGCAAACACCCGGCCCCACCCAGTGTCAGTAGTGGAGGGTGAGGAACCAGTTTACACCAGGCCAAGCAGCCTCTTTCTCATTCACTGGGTCACGCTGTGTCTCACTTGTTCTTGGTTAGTTACACTCAGTCACATGCACAGAGAATTGGTTGAATTTGCAAGTAGTTTTTGGCTGTCATACTTTTCTAGGTCCCCCCTCCTTCCTTCCTTCCTCCCTCTTTCTTTGCTTTGCTTTGCTTTTCTTGTCTTATCTTGTCTTGTCTCACTCTGACACCCTGAGTAGAGTGCTGTGGCATCATTGCTCACAGCAACCTCAAACTCCTGGGCTTAAGCCATTCTCTTGTCTCAGCCTCCAAAGTAGCTGGGGCTACAGGCATGTGCCACAATGCCCAGCTAGTTTGTCTATTTTTAGGAGAGAAGGGGGTCTTGCTCTTGCTCAGGCTGGTCTTGAATCTCTGAGCTCAAGCAATCCACCAGCCTCAGCCTCCCAGAGTGCCAGGATTGCAGGCGTGAACCACTCCCAGACTAGGTATGTGTCTCTTAACTTTGGTTGCATACTGGAACCACTTGGGGAATTAAAAATTCTGATGCCTGGGTTCCACTGCAGGATTGAGGACCTGAGGGTGTGGCCTAGAGGAGGAGGTGGAGTTAAAGCCCCCCAGGGGTGCTGAGAACCGTGGTGCTGCCCCTTCTGGGAGAAGCCAGCCACATGTGAAAACAGCCTCCCTTAATCTACTTGGGAACACAAAAGCATTTAGAAAGCAGTGAAATGGTAAACTGAGCAGGGTGGAGAGTAAGAATTTTAGTTGTGTAAGTTGTGAGAGTAAGAATTTTAGTCAGAAAGTGAGGGGATCGGGTGGTGGGTGCTGATCAAGGTAAGCCATTAATTAAATTTGCATTGACTGTGCCCTACCAGGCTCGAGGCCCTGAGGGTGAAAGATGAGCTAGATGTTCTTCCTTCATTCAAGAGCCGTTTGTGTGAGATGGAGCCACAGCATTCCAGGGATTTATCCAGTGAGAGACTGTGGATGTGAAAGGAGAGAGCCTTGAGTTCTAACTGGAAAGAGGAGGGAGGCTGGGAAGGCTTCCCGGAGGAAGTGTCTGCCATCTGAGGCTTGAAGGATAGAAGGAGTTGTCAGGCAGTGCGGTGGGTGGAGGTGAGACAGGAAGAATATTTCACCCAGCCCAGTTCCAGTCCGTATCTGCCATACCTAGTTGTGGGCTTTGGGCTTTGGGCTTTGGACGCCGGCTAAGTCACGTCCTCTGTTGGAAGGCTGCTCTTCTCATTTGTACAATGCAGAGTTCGGCTGGAATCCGGCCTAGAAGGTTCATTCCAGGTCTCATATTGTAGGGAAGCGGTCCCCAGCCTTTTTGGCATCAAGGACTGGTTTCATGGGAGACAGTTTTTCCATGGACAAGTGGGGGGTTCAGGGCTTTGGGGGTAGCGGATGTGGGGGATGGTTTGGGGACGTCAAGCACATGACATCTCAGATCATCGGGGTGAGATTCTTAGAGGTGGGTGCAACCGAGATCCCTCACACGCCCACTTTATAGTAGGCTTTGATACTGTGGTTATAGGGTTCTGGGTAGAGTCTGGTGCTGACACAGGTTTTCTGGTGCCAGTCTGCAACTTGGAGGTGAAATACACACACCCTCTCCTCCCCCACACACCCCACAAACACAGCCTCACACATCCCCATGCCATCTCACACACACTCTCACACACTCACGTACATGTCCTCACACTCTTGTACAAACACCCCACATACCCCCTTACATGCCCTCACACACCCCTACACCCTCCACACTCCCTTACACCCTCACACACCCTCACACCTTACACACTCTCGCACAGAGGAAAGCATGGGTTTGAAAGGGCCTTGCAGAGCAATTTTTCGGACAGCGGGTTCCAGCCCTCTCACTTCTGCTTTGGCCTTGACCTGTGCCTGTGAGCCGTATGGCATGATGGGAGCTGGCAGTGGAAGGTCGTCTTGGGGCTGAGAGGCCCTGGGATATCACAGCAGCAGGGTTGCCTTTCTGTACACAGTGGGGAGCCATCAAGGGCTTTTAAGCAGAGGAATGATGTGACTTGGTCTGTTTCCAGGGGCCCTTTGGAGTTCAGGACACAGAGCCTCTGAAATGCTGGCCTTCAGACACTGTTGCCTGCGGGAAATGGGAAGTGACATTTCTGGATGCGTTATTGCATCTCCTTGCCATGGTCCCCAGGAGACAAACAGGTGGACTTGGGCGAATGAGTGGAGTCAGGGATCTCTGTGCCCTTGGGAACTGAGCCTTGAGACTTGGGTGCTCACCAGTAACTCTAAATCACTCAGAGATGATGGCTTGGGTTATTAATATTTTATTTTGCTTGTCCCCCTCTAAGGGACTGTACAAAAGAAAAGCCTTTCAGAGAGGGGAGAGGCTACCGATGATGGTAAACAAGTGGCACTTCAGGAGGAATTAAGCATTCAACATGAAAACAAGTATGAAGATTTGCAGAAATCTCCCTGTGGAGATCTATTAAGGTCTGTTTATCATCAACACTTGGCCTAGATATTGGCAGAGGTTGGTTCCCGTGGAATCACAGGCTTTTTGGAAACAGCATTAGACAAGTCGCACCTGTGTACACAACGGGCTTGATTGTCCGGCATCTGTCCTGTGGATTCAGCGCCACACCTGTTCCTTTCTGACCTTGTGGTAGGAAGGACAGAATGCTACTGAAGGGATCACGGGGTGCCTCTGTACCAGGATGGAGGGCCAGCACAGACACCTGAGGCGGGACTCCTGCTGGCACCCTAGGCAGAGGACAGCAAGGCCCCAAGGACGTGGAGAGGGAGGCTGGAGGGAGGCAGGTGGCTCTGGGTAAGAAAGGGGGACAGATTGGAATGGATGGAGGCAGCCACACTGGATGAAAGGCCCAGTATATGAAGAGGAGTCAGTCAGGGAAAGAGAGAGACGGGGGGAAGGCAGGGCCTAGGGAGGACGCACTGCTGAAGTTCCCTTGGGTAGGAACTGGCTGATACGTTTCTTTTATGATGAAGCTGGATGTTGATTTGTAGTCACTTTCTGCCCTGTGCTGTTGTAATCCTCTGCTACCCCTAAACCCTAGGAAAAGCCTGCTACATGCAGCAACCTTATGTTAGTAGTTTTTTTTGTGTGTCGGGGGGGGGGGGTGGCAGATGGCAAGGCTGTGTTGTGTGGGGTGACAGTGGCTGACCAGAGAGGAAGGCAATTGCTACAGTCTGGAAGCAGCGGTGGTAGAGAAACCAGTTCTGAGACGAATTCAGTATAAGCTTGGCTCCAGATCCTCAGAGATTTTGGAGAGCGGAGTTCAGGACTTCACGGGAGTAGGACGGACCCTCCCCCGTGGCTGGAATTTGCTTGGGCACATCCCTTCTGGAGGTCTGTGGCTTTCAGCTGAATTGACTTTCTACCTTAGACAAGGTGGCCCAGTCGTGTCAGAGAGCTCGTGGGTACAATGAAGTCTCAAGATCCTTCTGAAGAAAAAAATCATCTGCTTGGAGAGAAATTGGTGAAGATAGCAGTTGTGTGAAGAGCAGGGCTGGGTTTGTGTTCAGAGGGAAGAAGGTGGAAACATATTTCCATCTTTCCCCGGAACGTTACCTCAGTGATGACGATTGGTGTCTAAACTCCCACGACTCCAAAGGTGGTCCCCAACCTGGAGGGGCAGGCTGCACCTGTGAGCCTGTCAGGCTTGCAGACCCGGGCTCCTCCCCACCTCCGAAGGCCTATCTGTGCCTCTGCTAGCCCCAGGGTGATCCCCGCACACCAACAAGTTGAGATGTGCTGCACTAGAGGACTGCAAAGGTGGCTCTGTCTCTCTGTTCCTGGCGTCTGGGGACTAGCAGCCAGTCTGGTATTTATTTTGACATTGTTGATCTCTCTTCCTTCCTTGTGGACACTCTGGTCACTTGGTTTCTGTCGTCAGGACCTCTTGCCCTCGGCTTCTCCTCCCACTTCTCAGCCCCTGCTGCTAGGGTTTCTTAGGATTCTTAGCCTCTGACAGTTGAGTGTCAGAGCCTCCCAGAGCTCTGCCCTCTGCCTCTCCGGTCCCGTGGCTTTAAATCTCTCCCCCATGCTGACGGCTGCACACTTTCTGTCTCCAGCCTGACCTCTCCCTTGGAGCCTCAGACTCATTTACATGAATGTCCACACTGCTGTTTGTGCTGGAATGTTTAACAGGCATCTCAGATCTGCCACCCTCGAGTGGAATTCCTGATTTCACCCCTGCAACAGCTCCTGCCCTTGCCTTCCACATTGGGGTAAATGGGACCACCCCCAAACCCAGAACCTGATAACTTCTCACCCTCCACTGCCACTGCCACCACTGTTGTCCTCAGAGAAGTGATCTCCTACTGGGGCTCCCTGCTTCCTCTGTTGCTCTTAGCAGAGGTGCCAAAGTCATTTCTTTCTTTCTTTCTTTCTTTTTTTTTTTGAGATGGAGTCTCATTTTGTCACCCTTGGTAGAGTGCCATGGTGTCATAACTCATAGCAACCTCAAACTCTTGGGCTCAATGATCCTCTTGCCTCAGCCTCCCCAGTAGCTGGGACTACAGGCGCCTACCATACCGTCTGGCTATTTTTGGAGACTGGGTGTCGCTCTGGCTCTGGCTGGTCTTAAACTCCTGAGCTCAAGCAGATCACCCAGCTCAGCCTCCCAGAGTGTT
The DNA here is from genome assembly GCA_963574655.1 of Perodicticus potto. Taxonomy (NCBI): domain Eukaryota; kingdom Metazoa; phylum Chordata; class Mammalia; order Primates; family Lorisidae; genus Perodicticus; species Perodicticus potto. The sequence continues at coordinate 19,418 of CAUYRH010137727.1, forward strand.
AGGATTACAGGCGTGAGCCACTGTGTCTGGCCAGGGAATTTCTTCTTTCACAGTCAGTAGGCTAGAAGTTCAAAATCAAAGTGTTGGCACGTTTGGTTCCTGCCAGGGGCTCTGCGGGAGAATCTGTTCATCGGTTCCGTGCCTGTCTCCTAGCGTTCTGGTAGTTGCTGGCAATCTTTGCTGTTTCTTGGCTTGTACTCCAGTCTCTGTTGTTACATGGCCCTCTTCCTGTGTGTCCCTGTGTCCAAATTTCCCTTTCCTTATTAGGACACCAGTCATTGGGTTTAGGACCCACCTTCATCCAGTGTGACCTGCTTTTAACTTGGTAACATCAGCAAAGACCCCATGACAAACTAAGGCCACATTCCCAAGTTCCATGTGGATGTGAATTTCGGAGGACATTAGTTAAACATTCCGTTTTTAAATTTAATAACGAAGTATATGATTTTCCCCATAGCAACCCAGGAAAGCGGTAAAGAGTGGGGCAGAGATTGCATGGTCTAAATCCACCAGTCATCTTACCACTTCTTGCCTCTCCCTCCTTGGTCAAGTGGCTTCAACTCTTTAACACTCTCAGTGTTCTTATCTATAAAATGGGAAATAATAATAAGACCTGCCTAACAGGCTTATTGGGAGGATGCAATGAGAGAATGTGTGCGAAGTTTTTCGCACAGTGCCTGATGTTTAGTGATAATGTTAGCTCTCATTCTTCTCCTTTTATAAAAGTAGCAACTTAATAAATACTTCTTAGTGGCTCGGTGCCTGTAGTTCAGTGGCTAGGGTGCCGGTCACATATACATGAGCTGGCAGGTTCGAATCCAGCCAGGGCCTGCCAAACAACAATGCCAACCACATCCAAAAGGTAGCCGGGCGTTGTGGCGGGTGCCTGTAGTCCCAGCTACTTGGGAGGCTGAGGCAAGAGAATCGCTTAAGCCCAAGAGTTGGAGGTTGCCGTGAGCTGTGACACCACGGCACTCTACCCAGGACGACAACTTGAGACTCTGTTTCAAAAAATAAAAAATAAATAAATAAATACATAAATAACTTCTTAGCACATTCAGCCCCTTGCCAGGTGACGATACCCTGTGCCACCACAGAACTCTGCAGAGTCCCCATCAGCAAAAAGGTTCTCACCAGACGCACCCTCTTGACCTTGGACTTCCCAGCCTCTAAACTGTAAGAATTAAATTTCATTTTTTTATGAATTAAAGCAATACTTCTTATAATATAACAAAATGAAAATCTCCATGGCTCCTCACTGCTTATAAGGTAAACACCAAGTGTCTTAGTTTGGAGACACATTGGGCCCCTGCGCCATTGCCAGGTTTATTGTCACTCCTCCAAGGAAACTTTTGCTCCAACCACCCAGAATTTCCCATTGCTTTTCAAATGAGATCTTTCTCTGCACCTTTTCACAAAACATTCCCTTTGGCTACAATAGGCTTCTTCCTTCTCTCTGCCTGGTACCTTCCTTTACATTCTCAATCTCCCTGAGTTGGTCCTACCCTTGGTACTCACACACAGAGCAATACTATCTACAGTATTTATATAGGTAGATCTAAATGCATACAAATGATTTTTTAAAAAGGTCTAGAAAGTTAATCAGTTGATTGTTAATCTTACAATCTCATCAAGAAGACTAGGACTACAGGTGGTGATCTAGCAAACTCTGATGTTTAAGTTTTAAACAATGATAATTACTTGTGTAATGAAAAAAATTAAACCATTCACATTTATTGTTGAAAAACTGAGAACCGGCTCGGCGCCTATGGCTCAACGGGCTAAGGCGCCAGCCACGTACACCTGAGCTGGCAGGTTCGAATCCAGCCTAGGCCCGCCAAACAACAATGACTGCTGCAACCAAAAAATACCCGGGCGTTGTGGCGGGCACCTGTAGTCCCAGCTACTTGGGAGGCAGAGGCAGGAGACTCGCTTGAGCCCAGGAATTGGAGGTTGCTGTGAGCTGTGATGTCACAGCACTCTGTCCAGGGTGACAGCTTGAGGCTCTGTCTCAAAAAAAAAAATAAATAAATTTCAGATTAATATGAGGGTACAAATAATTAAGTTACATTGTTTGAGTTTGTTAGGTAAAGTCCAAGTTGTAATAAAAATAAAATTTTAAAATTGAAGCCCAATTTGAGTCTCTCTGAATGAACACATTTTATAATATAACCACATGTTTACTCTTCCCTTGTTTTAATTTTTCGACTTCATTTCATCTGAAAATGTTTTATGTTTATAGGCCATTTTTGGTGGGGTGCACAGACAGAGTCTCACTCTGTACCCGGGATACAGTGCCATGGTACCCTAGCCCACAGAAAACTCAAACCCTTGGGCTCAAGTGATCCCTGGTCTCAGCTTCCCAAGTAGCTGGGACTATAGGCATGCGCTACAATGCCTGACTAGTTTTTCTATTTTTAGTAGAGACAGGGTCTTGATTTTTCTCAGGCTGGTCTAGAACTCCTCAGCTAAGGCGATCTACCTGCCTCCGCCTCCCAAAGTGCTAGGATTACAGGCATAAGCCACCACACCCAGCTGTATATAGGCCTTTCTAGTTTACTATATGGATTACTAAAATAGCCTTAAATTGTGCTATACAATAAAGTAAGAAGAAAATAGACTATTTAATATTTACCTGGGACTGAGTCATTTCCTCTTTTCTCTGGGAAGGAATAAGGCCTGAGGAGACAGACCTAGAGATGAGAACAAAAGTCATAAGAACAAGCTTATCTTGTAGTTTCAGAAACTTGTAACCACAAGGAAGATTAAGGGTCACTCAGTAGCGGAATGGATCCATCAGAAAGGCTAAGAATATTCACACTGCAGAGGTGCTAATAGGCATAGGATGACCAGTATGATCATGTGGAGCCCAGGTGTAGGGTGGATAAGAACAGGAGTGCACATGTGAGAGAAGCCCCCATGAATTTATCAGTAGTTCCGATCAGAGAATTCATATACCCATGGCAACTGAGTAAAACTCTCAAAAAAAAATTTACTATTGGAACCTTATAGGAGAATATTTAGACAGATTTGGGGAGCCTTTAAGAACAGCATACATTGGGCGGCACCTGTGGCTCAGTGAGTAGGGTGCCAGCCGCACATACCAAGGGTGGCAAGTTTGAACCTGTCCCGGCCAAACTGCAACAACAACAAAAAATAGCCAATCATTGTGTGGGCGCTTGTAGTCCCAGCTACTTGGGAGGCTGAGGCAAGAGAATCGCCAAAGCCCAAGAGCTGGAGGTTGCTGTGAGCTGTGACACCACAGCACTCTACTGACGGCGACAAAGTGAGACTCTATGTCTCTAAAAAAAAAAAAGAAGAAGAGCATACATTTTGGGCTGTGTCCATAGCTCAGTGCATAGGGCCCCAGCCACACAGACTCAGGCTGGTGGGTTTGAACCTGGCCTGGGCCAGCTAAACAGCAATCACAACTGCAACCAAAAAAATAGCCAGGTGCTGTGGTGGGCACCTGTAGTCTCAGCTACTTGGGAGGCTGAGGCAAGAAAATCGCTTAAGCTCAAGAGTTTCAGGTTGCTATGAGCTGTGACATCACAGCTCTCTATTGAGGGTGACATAGTGAGACTCTATCTCAAAAAAAGAAGAACAGTATACATTTTGACCTATCATTTCTACTTCTAGGTTCCTACCCTCTCTTCTAAAAAATTTAGAAAAGTTCATTATAACATGTGTCAAATAGTTGTTGATAAACACTGTTTACAATCGCAAGAATTTGAAAGGAACCAAATTACCCATCCATAGGTGTAAATGTATACTATGAAAAACTTAAATGATGGCATAGATTTGTTCACTGTTTAAACAGAAAGATAGTAATGTCTGGCCGGTGGCTCACTCCTGTAATCCTACCATTTTGGGAGACTGAATCAAGTGGGTTGCTTGAGCTCCGGAGTTCAAGACCAGCCAGAGCAAGAGCAGACACCGTATCTACTAGAAATAGAAAAACTAGGCTCTGTGTCTATAGCTGAGCGGCTAGGGTGCCAGCCACATACAACGGAGCCGGCAGGTTTGTATCCAGCCCATGCCTGCCAAACAACAATGACAACAACAACAACAACAACAACAAATAGCTACTTGGGAGGCTGAGGCAGGAGAAGCATTTAAGCCCAAGAATTTGAGGTCGCTGTGAGCTACGATGCCATGACACCCTACCCAGGGCAACAGAGTGAGACTGTCTCAAAGAAAAGAAAAAAGAAAAAGTAAAAAAGAAAAATAGCAATGATGTATTGTTAAATGAGAAAGGTAGGTTACAGAACTGTATGTGTAGTGTGATTGCAATTTTAAAGGCATTGTGCACATAAATAAGAACACATGTGTATGTATTCACAAGGAAGGGGTGAAGAGGTGGGAAAGTAAATTTTGACAGTGGTTCTATGGCTGATAGAATCATAAATGAACTCCTGTTCTTTGAGCTTTTCTGAATTTTGCGATTTGAAGAGGGGGGTAAGGAGAATGAATTTAGTAGGCATACACAACAACATGGCTATTACACAAAGATAAGATTAAAACTAAATATTAAAGTGTTGGGGCTATCGGGATGTTTCATATAAAAACATACCTCCAATTACCATTACCAAAGAAATGCAGCAGATGTACAAACATCTCACTTATCTGCACCCACAGACATACCCTACCTTCCAATAAATCACCATCCCCCAGTCACGCACGTTTGCACCCACGTTCGTATCCAAAGATGGGAACTGCCTCCACCAAATCCGCTTACAGACACCACCCCCACGCTCACACTGAGCCAGGGAAATGCCCGGCAAATGACAGTCACGCCATGCCAGACTTTGCCAGTCGTTCACACGCCGCCCCCGCGGCGTCAGGGAACCCCCGGCACCGCCCCGCCTCGCGTCCTCTTCCAAAGAGGGTCCGCAGGCCCGACTCCCACCCCGCACAAAGAGTGCGGGCTCAGAGCTCGCGGCTTCCCGAGGACTCACCACCGAGCCCGCGGACACAGGCCGGGACTCCACACACCCCAACGCCGCCCAGTGGCACTGCGGGCGCGGGCTGTGACAGGGGCGCGCTGGGGTCAGCGCTGGCCGCGGCTGAGGGCAACACGAGCCCGGGTCTGTCAGAGGCGGGGCAGCGCTTCCCAGAGGAGCCCGCGGCTCACCTGCTCGCGGGAGCCGAGGACGCCGCGGACTGGCGGCGCGTGAGGTTGCACAGCTCTGCGCGGGAGGCTCAGCCTGGCGATTAGCGAGCGCGGCCTCCCCAGAGCGCCGCACTCGGAGGCTGGGAGTGAGGCTGAGCGCCGAGAATAACCTGAATAGTTCCGCTGCTTTCCGGGCCGGACTACATTTCCCAGAGGCCTTCGCGGCCCCGGACTACATTTTTTTGTTGGGGATTGTTTGTTTGACCCTCTCCCCCTGGCTCCAAAGCACGCTTTCTTCTTGCGAGTGACAGGATCTTCAGGTTCACGGGGTTAGGTTGTCTAGTTGGCGAGCGAAATCCCACTCAGTCTGTTTAGTTTCGTCTGGGTGGGTCTCTATCCCAGACTGGACAGCACCCGGGTGAATGTGGTGACAGATCCCAGGGGCTGCCCAGGTCACCGTGAGGCTCAAGCTGCTGGCAGCAGTCAGAAGAGGGGAGAGTGACGCTATTTGTGTGTGAGAGACTTTGTAGGGGAAATTAGAGATTGTGAACCCTGAACCCCCTCCCCCAATACACACACCAAGAGAAAAACCATCCAAGAGCAAAATAGAGCTTAGAAGTTTAACTGAGCAAAGAAACAGCAGCTTACCTTTAGTATTTCAATGGAGTTTTTTAAAAGTAGTTTTGCTGACTAATAACAAGTCTGCAGTTCTTGCAGAAAACAGGTTTGAGGGACCAAACAGTGAGCTCAACTTGCCTCCTCAAAGTTAAAATGGCCCAGGCGCACTGGCATGCAAATGTCCGTGTGCACGTGTAGCAAGGCAAGGCTAGACAGGTAATCAATCTAACCTGAGGACCACAGCTCTCCCAAGGGATAAGGCTCCAGCCCTGAAGGGGGCTGGAACGCAGCTGGGAGAGAGGTGGGTATTGCAAAAGTCACTGTGCACAACCAAAACCCATACGAGGAAGGACCTCGAGGGCAGAGAAGAGAGGAAGGACTTCCTTCTTTCCCAGCTTCCAGTGTGGGCAATGTTTGCCTCACAGGGGAACAAGGAGTCTACCAGCCCCTTTGGACCCGTGAAGAGTGAGGCCAACCAAGCAGATTTGGGCACATTCTGTTTGCCTTAAGGTTATGTTCCTTGTTTCTCAAGAATGTGCTGGGGCTAAATATAGTTAGCTATCAATTAAGGAAGAGGAGAATTCATACAACTGTTTAATGATTTTGTTTCTTGTTTAAGAAACCTTTGCATTCTCCATGTGACAAAGATTTCCTGATTTACTTTTAAAATGTAGAGCTACAATCTATCTGGAATTAATTTGTAGGTGTAGTGTGAGGTAGGGGTCAATATGCAACTTTTTCACATGAATATCTAATTGGCTTTGGTACCATTTATTGAAAAGATTATTGATTTTTTTGTTGTTGTTGTTGCCCTGGATAGAATCCTGTGGCATTGTAGCTCACAGTAACCTCAAACTCTTGGGCTCAAGCGATTCTCTTGCTTCAGCCTCCCAAGTAGCTGGGACTACAGGCCCCTGCCACAACGCCTGGCTATTTTTAGGGACAGGGTCTTGCTCTTGCTGAGGCTGGTCTCCAACTTGTGAGCTCAAGGGATCCCACCTCACCCTCCCAGAGTGCTAGGATTACAGGTGTGAGCCACAGAGCCTGGCCAGATTATTGATTCTTTACTGTACTACGAAATTGTCTGTGTTGTAAATTAGGTAACTATATATGATAGGTAGAATTCCAAGATAACTCCCATGATCTCTACTTCCTGGTTATCTTATGTTACATGCCAAAAGGGATTTTGCAGATGTAAATAATATTACAGAACCAGTGAGTTGATCTTATGATAGAAAGATTATCAGGGTAAGCTTCACCTAATTACAGGAGAGCAAAATAAAATTTTCTCTGGTTAGTGGGAAAAGTCAGAGATTTGAAGCACAGTAGAATTTGATACAGTGTTGCTGGCTTGAAGATGAAAGCGTTTCAGAGGTAAAGACCTGAGAGTGGCCTCTAGGAGCTAGAGCAGCCTCACAGCTGACAGCCAGAAGGAAAACTGCAAGAAAATATATTCTGCCAACAATCCTTATGAGTTTGGAAGGAGAGTCCTTCACTTAGCCTTCAGGTAAAAGCCGAGCCTGGCCAACATGTTGATTTTCAGCTTTATAACACTAGAAGCAGAGAACCCAGACACACCTTCCCAGACTTCTGACCAACAGTTCCATAACTCTAAAAGCAACAGAAAACTAATACACCGTACAAATATTGTCTACTTCTGAATTCAGATATTCTATTTCTTGGGCTAATTAGTATACATTTGCATCAATACCATACAATCCTAATTACTATAATTATAACTAGTCTTATTATCTGGGAAGTCCTCTCATCTTATCATTGGTTCTTCAATTACATTAACTCTTTCTGGTCCTATGCATTTTATATGAATTTTATTAACAGAAGCCACGTTTCAGTTTCTACACACATATGCATATTTTTTAAACTACTAAAATTGGGGTGGGGTGGGGTTATACTCTTTCTTATGGAGACTTTGCTAAATTCACTGATTAACATCTTGATTAATTCTTTTACTTTTTGTATATGACCATTTCATCTAGGAATCATGTGAGTTTTATTTTTTCTTGGATAATCTTTAGGCTTTGTTTATCTTTGGCTTGCCTTTTTTGGCTTTTTGCTCTGGCTGTGGTATCTAGTACAATGTTGTATGGAAACAATATTAGTATGTATGTTACTATGAAAGTTTTTATTTTTTTAAGAGACAGAGTCTCACTTTGTCGCCCTCAGTAGAGTGCTGTGCCGTGACAGCTCACAGCAACCGCCAACTCCTGGGCTTAGGTGATTCTCTTGCCTCAGCCTCCCGAGTAGCTGGGATTATAGGTGCCCGCCACAAAGCCCATGTTGTGGGAATGGAGATGCGAGCGACAGTAGCTTTGCCCCAGGTGTAGAACTCGCACCTGTAATTATTAGGGAATGCAAGAAACAGACTACACACTCTTTAGATGGCGTGTAGCAAAACATCTTTATTCTGGGCCACCTTATATACACTGGTGGTCATGTACACATTTCATCTTATGATCTATAGCCTTTTACTATTACCTAACTTCTTCTGACTAAAATTAACTTGTGGAAAAACATTCAGTCTACAAATCCACACATTACTTTCTGTTTTTACATTCTTCTTAGACATGCATCAGCTTTTGAGCAAAATAAAGACCATAAAGAGCTGCAGGGAATTGGGGAATGAAGCCCCTCCAAGCACACACTTAGTTAACCCAAAATGGATTTATGACTTTGTTTTTCTACAGAGCAGAGTTCTATAGGCTTCAGGACATTACGTGAAAAACATAAGTCACCCTCTGATCCGTATCACCAGGGATGGGGTTGACAGCCCCTAATCACCTAGGCTTAACGGAAGCATACTTTCAGAGTCACTGTTTTTATGGACTTTTACCTCCGGACAAACAGCCTCTGTGTGTATGCTTCAGGGGGAGCCCAGCCCTCTTGCTTCTGTATTAGCAGAAGCCATTTTAACCCATTAAAGGCTTGCTTTTGTGTGGCTTATGTAGGGTGGCCTTCTAACCCTACATGCCCCGCTATTTTTTTGTTGCAGTTTGGAAGGGGCCAGGTTGGAACCAGCCACTCTTAGTGCATGGGGCTCACCTCCCCATGAAAGTTTTGAAATAGATACTGTTATGATCCATTATTTCATTTCCAGGAAACGTGGTTGACAGCATCCTTTCTAATTCACCTATGGAAATGTCAGCTTGCTTGGCTTATCTGTGTTCCTGCGAGGGCTTCATTTGTTTCTGTCCCTGCAGATTTTACATTTCTTAATTTTTGTGTATCTTTAAAGATGTAACGTTCATTTATCAATCTGAATTGCTAAGAAAAATATTTCCCATATTTTACTGTTAAGTATAATTTCTGATATAAGTATATAAGTTTCTTTTAACATTTTTTGTTAAGTTTCCTTCTAGTATTGGTTTGCTAAGAATATTTATTTTAATGATGAAGAAGTGTTAATTTTAGTAAAATACTTTTTCTTCATCTATAAAAATGATTATTATTTTTCTTCATTTTCTGCTAATGAAATGTGCCAATTGATTTTCAACTGTTAAATTACCCTTTCAGACCTGGAATCAATCACACTGGTCATTATGTACTTTTTTAAAAAGGGGATAGCAAAAGTACATTTTTTTGTTTTTAGTCATTATATATTATCTTTTTTTTTTTTTTTGTAGAGATAGAGTTTCACTTTATCACCCTCAGTAGAGTGCTGTGGCGTCACATAGCTCACAGCAACCTCCGACTCTTGGGCTTAAGGGATTCTCTTGCCTCAGCCTCCTGAGTAGCTGGGACTACAGGCGCCTGCCACAATGCCTGGCTATATTTTTGTTGCAGATCGGCCAGGGGCTGGGTTTGAACCCACTACCCTCGGTATATGGGGCTGGCACCCTACTCATTGAGCCACAGGCGCTGCCCTATATATTATCCTTTTTATATATTACTGGTTTCATACTGCTAATATTTTATTAATGACTTTGGCATTTATGTTCATGAGATAGATTGGTCCGTGATTCATTTTTCCTGAATCATTCTTTCTAATTTTTTTCTCCATCTTTATAATTTTTATCTTTCAAAAAAATCATCTTTTGAAGCTGGGATGGTGGTTCACTCCTGTAATCCCAGCACTTTGGGAGGCTGAGGCCGATGGATCTCTTGAGCTCAGGAGTTCAAGACCAAGAACTCAAAAGTAAGAACGCCCCTCCTCCAATCTCTACTAAAAATAGAATAAAGCAGTAGTCCCAGCTACTCAGGAGGCTAAGTCAAGAGGATCACTTGACCCCAAGAGTTTGAGGTTGCCATGAGCTTTGATGATGCCACAATACTCTACCCAGGGAAACAGAGTGAGACTGTCTCAGAAAAAAAAAATTGTCTTTTGGTTTCATTGCAAGTTTTATGTAAACATACCTTTTCACTTCTTTGGGTAAACATCTAGGAGTTTTAGAAGGAATTTGTCAATTTATACCCAAAACCTAGCTGGGGACTCGGCGCCTGTGGCTCAGTGGGCTAAGGCGCCAGCCATGTACACCTGAGCTGGCGGGTTCGAATCCAGCCCGGGCCTGCCAAACAATGACGGCTGCAACCCAAAAATGGCTGGGCGTTGTGGCGGGCGCCTGTAGTCCCAGCTACTTGGGAGGCAGAAGCAGGAGACTCGCTTAAGCCCAGGAATTAGAGGTTACTGTGAGCTGGGATGCCACGGCACTCT
>CAUYRH010137736.1:0-14752 GCA_963574655.1 Perodicticus potto
GGGCTGGGTTTGAACCTGCCACCTCTGGCATATAGGGCCGGCACCCTACTCCTTTGAGACACAGGCACCGCCTTAATCTCCCTATTTTAATGTCAGCTGATTAAGTAATTTGAATCCCATCTGTAACCTTAACTTTTCTTCACCATGTAAACTAACATAGTCACAGATTCTGGGGATAAGGACATGGACATCTTCATGGGTGGCCCTTATTATGCCTATCATAGCTTGTTTTTACAAAAGTTTAAACATCTACTCTTTCCACAACAGGTGCCTTTCTTTGTTCGTTGCCTCCTTCGGTCCTTGCTTCCTTCCTTTCTTTCTTTGTTTTTTTTTTTTTTTTAAAAAGAGACACAGGCTGACTATATCACCCGCGGTAGAGTGCCCTGGCATCACAGCTCACAGCAACCTCCAACTCCTGGGCTTAGGCGATTCTCTTGCCTCAGCCTCCCGAGTAGCTGGGACTACAGGCGCCTGCCACAACACCCGGCTATTTTTTGTTGCAGTTTGGCCGGGGCTGGGTTTGAACCCACCACCCTCGGTATATGGGGTTGGTGCCCTACCCACTGAGCTACAGCCTCTGCCCAACAGGTGCATTTCTAAGGAGATTAAAGTTATCAAATTCGACTTTAAGACAATTAAGATAACTTTTTGTTCACAGAGCCTTGTGCCTTCTCACTAAAGGCAAAAATAGGACAAGAATGCCTTAATATTTTACTATTTGTACAGATCTGTATAGTTAGTTAAGAAAAAGAAATTAGAGGTATAAAAATTCACTTGTTACTTGCAAGTGATATGACATGCACCTGGAAAACACAAGATAATTAAATGAAAAACTACTATAATTGATATTTCAGTGAGATGACTGTGCAAAATTAATATTAGGAAATTTACAGCTTTCTTACACCAACAACTAGAAATTAGAAGACATAATGGAAGAAAATATCCAACTTACAATAACAAAAAGGTAAAACGTTTAGTAATGAACTTAAGATATATACAATATTAATAAGAAGAAAAATTTAAAACACTTCTGAAGTTCACAAAGGACGACTTGAAACAAATAGAAAAGCATTCCATGTTTGTAGATAGCAGAACTCAACATTTAAAAAATCAATTCTTAATAAGTGTAATTAAAAATTAATGCAATAAAACATGAGTATGCTTTTTATTTTTTTTCTTGAGGTAGAGCCTCAAGCTGTCACCCTGGATAGAGTGCTGTGACATCACAGCTCACAGTAACCTACAATTCCTGGGCTCAAGTGATTCTCTTGCCTCTGCCTCCCAAGTAGCTGGGACTACAGGTGCCCGCCACAATGCTCAGCTATTTTTTTTTTTGGTTGTAGCCGTCATTGTTGTTTGGCCCGGGCTGGATTCAAACCCGCCAGCTCAGGTGTACGTGGCTGGCGCCTTAGCCCATTGGGCCACAGGCGCCGAGCCCATGAGTATGCTTTTTAACTAGCCAAATTGACTCTAAAGTTCATATGAAAAAATAAACAAGAAAGAATATTGAGAAAAATTCTGAAACAAAGGGCAATGAAGGGACAGTAGCTCTTCCAAATATAAAGGTAGAATATAAGGCCTCAATAATTAAAATTGCTTGGTTCTCATACTTGAATAAGCAGACCATTGGAAAAGTATGTAAGGCTCAAAAACAAGTTCATATATTTTTATGAATTTGACATATAATGAAAGTGGCATTGCAAATCAGCAGGGGAAAAATGATGTTGGGACATACTTGGAAGGCCATCTGGGGAAAAAAAAAAAAGGTGATTCTTATATCACAAACCATACACCAGGATGAAATCCAAATAAGTAAAATGTTTACATATAAAAAAATGAAGCTATTAAAATAGTGGAAGAAAATGTGAGAATTATTATGTAATCTTATACTGGGAAAGGCATTTCCTACTCAAAATCCATAAGCCATAAACACATAAATGCACACACAGCAAAGACAAATGACAAACTGGGGGAGTGTCTAACTACAACTCATAGCACAAAGGGCTAATCTCTCTAATATACAAATATATCTCTCTAATATATAAATATATAATCTCTCTAATATATAAACTATATATATATAGTTCACTGAAATCTGAAAACACAAAAAATCCAACAGGAAAATAGGCAAATGATATGAATAGATATGTCCCAGAAGAGAAAAAAAATGATTCTCAAACCTACGAAAAGCTTATTCTTGCCCAGAAGAACAGAAATGTGAATAAAAAGTACATTGAGGGCGGCGCTTGTGGCTCAAAGGAGTAGGGTGCCGGCCCCATATGCCGGAGGTGGCGGGTTCAAACCCAGCCCCAGCCAAAAACCGCATAAAAAAATAAATAAAAAATAAAAAATACTTTGAGAGACTATTTTTCATCTATTAGATTGGCATAAATCCAAAAGTTTCATAATAATGTTGGTGAAGTTATAGGGAAATTGATCTTGTTTATCGCTGAAGCAAGGATAATCATACACTTTGGGGGGAACAATTTGATAATATGTATAAAAATATGTAAATACATATACCTTCTGATCTAGCAATATCACTTGTAGTAATTTATCTTACAAAGTTAATTCCTATGGGTAAAAGGATAGTTATTCCGTTATACATTTTAGCAGCACTGTTTGTAGTAGCAAAATATTGACAACTACTTAAATGATCTCATCAAGAGGGGAATGGTTTCATAAATTATGGTGTATATACACAATTAAATTCAATGCGGTTATAAAAAATGAGGAGGTTCCATATATACTGATATGGGATATCTAAAAAGTATATTAAGTGAAAAACAAATGTGTTTAATATGTTACTATTTTATAAACAAATAAGAGTTGACCTGTGAGTGCATGTGCAACTCAGTGACTAATGGGTATAGGTGGAAAAAAGATTTTTTTCATTGTATACTTTATTATGTATATTTATTCTGAATGCTATTAATATATTGTTTATCAAAAATGAACAAAATTTTATTTTTTAAAAATAAAAAACTGGAAAATTACATATATAAGTATCTACACATATATGTGTTTTACATGTCTTCACTTTCATATATAAGAGTGTACAGATTAAAGTATAATCCCATAAAATTTTTGATTTGGCATATATGCTAATATACATATATACCAGTATACCCAATCACATAAAAAGCATAAATTCATCTATGATGGGAAACATGAAGTGCAAATTGCTTCAAATTCAAAATCATGAAAGTTTAGAAAGCAATTTACCTTCTCACTTTACAGATATTGAAATGGAACCGAAGACTGGACTGCTTTCTAAACATACACTGCATATAAGCACACCTGCATAAACCATCATACTATTGTAGAATAGTCCCAGTTAATACTAAACTATTTCAAAGGAATTCTGATGTAAGCAACTTCTTTTAATCTAACATACATCTTTATTAAAACTGTCACCTGTCAGCAAGTATAGTGCGCAAAATCTCCATCCCTAAACCCAGGTAAGCTTAAAAACAAGAAATGTCATTTTTCTCGGATTCAACTTAATTTATATTCCAAAGCACCCATTTCCATAACACGGCTGACAATCTCAGTCCATTGGCATTCCCACCTCATTTTCACAAGATTATGAACAAATTTTGGACAGATTAAGTAGTTTCAATGTATTGAGGAGTGGGATAGTCTAGTCCAATTTGAATTCATTGGCATGACCCATGCCAATAGTCTACATGGTTTGCTGCTGAGTTAGTTACTGCTCAATTCCACCCACTTGTCTTTTATGGTTCTCTGCAACTTCTTGTGCAGTACTGGGTGCCCAGGAATTATTCTGCTGCTCTTGCTCTTGCTGTGTCATTACACAAAGGAAATTCAGTTGAATAGCCCATCTATGGAAATTCTATGGAGTAAATCTCTATGGTCTTAGTGTTTCCTCAGTGCTAAAATTCCACTCAAGATTTAGCACAGGTCCCTTCTGCTCTTGAATGTAACAAAAGTATCTGATACACTACTGTCTTCCCAGGGACTGCCACATTCTCCCCAAATGTCTAAGGTCTAGTATAGTTCTGTGTTTAAAAGTATCCATGCATTTAATTAATTTTCTCCCTTTATTAGGAGGACAACCTGGTAAGTATCCATTTGATTTCCATAATACTCTAATGACATGATGTACCACCATTATTTAAAATCATAAAATTAGGGTAAAAAGGTTTTTAAGCCTGTTTTCCTTTCCAGGCAAATGAGCAGAACAGGCCCTCTCATATATCATTTCACCAGTCTACCTAGAACAGATAGAAAAGGGCACTGATCCAAAAGAGCCATTAAAAGAAAAAAACACAAATTTCTCCCAGTCCAAAAATTCACTACTATCTCTCCCTATTCTCAATCTTAACATGTACATAAAATGATATCTTTGCTGTTGGGTACAGAAAAGACGGTCTATATTGCAGTCAATGGACACAATCCTCCCAATTGATAGGGTGAGAACACTTTCAGATCCATGAGCCTGGGTACAGAGGATGGGGGCTGCGGATCTAATCTCTCTTCCCTCTCTCCCACAGAGTAACCATGTGACTTCCACCTCGTCAAATTCATTAATACAACCTGTCCCAGAAAGTTGCCACCACCATGCTAAATATGACAAACTGCTAAAGTCAACCACAACCTAAGCCAGCACATAAACATTTGATTGCTATGCTGCACAATACTACAAATGGAGGTTTGCCTAAACACTCTCCAGTTTAGTACCTCAGATACCCCAACTTTATTACTCTGGGCCTGATACATTGCCACAATTGGACTCTGACACCATAGGGACAAAATTCCTCCTCAGATGTCAATTGGTCCAATATGGGAACATCTGACATATAGGAGCAAGGACATAGGATCTGCGACAGGAGTCTTTTCAGGTTTGATTAGTGGTGCCTTCTTCTGCTCTATACCTTCCCCTACCTTACACAAATTTCCAATTGCACTCAAGTACTCTGCTCACCAGGAGGGACTTCTAGCTGGTTGACTCCTATAGTAATTAATGAATTTTACTGTCCCAGAACTCTGTGCACTCTCCTTGGAGCATTATTTCTTTTGGAAAAAACAGGTTTTCAACAAACATGCCTACCAGTGTAACATGCACATATAGGCCATTCATAAGAGACTCTCAAATATTCAAAACAGCCCATGAAGCATATCATACCACATAGAGCAGTGGTTCTCAACCTTCCTAATGCCGCGACCCTTTAATACAGTTCCTCGTGTTGTGGTAACCCTCAACCATAAAATTATTTTTGTTGCTACTTCATAACTGTAATTTTGCTACTATTGTGAATTGTAATGTAAATATCTGGTATGCAGGATATATTTTCATTGTTACAAACTGAACATAATTAAACCATAATGATTAATCATGTAGGCCTTAAGGGGAACTGCTGCCCTCCCCACACCAGACTTGGTGCACATATACCAAGTAAAACACTACAGTCTCTGCTGAAAGTTTCAATCAAAGACTCAGGCTCCCCACTGGCGGGCCATGGTCCTATGCATAATTGCACTCTTTATCTGGGGTCTTTGGTGAAGACCTCCTTAAGGGAGGAGGAGTAAACCTTGAATACACTGTGCACTCAGACTCTGTACTTTTCCACTCCTAGCACTTTTCCTTCTCCCATCATGCCCTTGGGTTCATACAACCACAGAAGCTTTTTGTTCTGAGCTCCTTCCGCAGTGAAATGATTCCCAACATCTGTGATGATACATCTGACCCTTGCTTGGGTTGTGCTATGGGGGAAAATGGAACAGTGAGGGAGCTGGCACTTTAACCAGCTTCACTTCTTGCTTACAATATAGCAGTAAATGAGTAAAGGCTGACTATTACTTTCATTTTGGCTTCCTGTCTTAATCAACTACTCTAACACCTGGCAGCTCAGGTCTCTCCAGTTTAGCTAAGCCTCCTTTGAGAACTTCATTCTTTTTTTTTTTTTTTTGCAGTTTTTGGCTGGGGCTGGGTTTGAACCTGCCACCTCCATTATATGGGGCTGGCGCCCTACTCCTTTGAGCCACAGGTGCCGCCCAGGGAACTTAATTCTTTTTAAAGATCCCAGTAAGCACATATAATTTAACAGCATCTCCCAAAAGCACCTGAATATGGCAGCAATAGTTTTAAAAAACCCAATGAAAGTGTAGACTTTCATTGTTTCATTTAAATATTAGCTCCTAGTTATAATCCAGTAATTTTTTAGATGATTTGACACCTAGTCCCACATTTAAGATAGCTAAATTCATCTACTAGCATTACTGGTTGGCAACTTGACACATACCTTTTGTCCTAGAGGCCCTGGAGGCCCTTCTGGACCTGGAAATCCAGGCAAACCTGGATGGCCTTCCAAACCTGGAAACCCTCTCTCTCCCTGCAATTGAATAAGAATGAAAGGTAAGGTCATTTGTGAATTTTCAAGAATAAGCATGGTTGAAATTCAAAGAGATCAAGTGACCTTCTGGACAAAACTAATTTAATGATACTAAATGCACAGTATTTACAAACATGCGGAAACCTGTAAGATTCAAAGGAAAAAAAACGCAAACCATCCCAAAATTATACCATATATGGTAATGTAATCTCTCATTCTTATAAAAGTAAAACTCGTATCAGAGGCGAAGTGAGATTTAAATATATTAACATCAAGAGTTTAAGAGGAGACATGACAATAAGTCCAGGAGACCAAGTCAGTAAGGGTTACATGGAATAAGGACTCACAGGGTAGGGATATAAAAGGGTAAAAGGAAACCATCACAGAAGCTCCCACATTTGTTGTAGAGTAGAAGAGTTTCAGAATTATCAGAAGAGAAATTCATTAGCCAACAGGAGCTAAATTAGCCACACAGTCCTTTAGAATATCAAAAATTTTATAATTTTTTTCTGATAGTAAAATCAACACAAAAAGGAAATACATGTTCACTGTTACAAAAGAAAATAACCATCAGCGATTCCTCTATTCAGAAAAATTATTTGAATTGTGACTCAAGTTTCACTTCTGACCGCAGCCCTTATCGACACCAGCACAAGAGGCTGACTACCTACCAGTATGGGCCCACTATGGTTTATTACCTTCTATACAGTAGTTGCCTGATGTGAATGAATAACTATATAACCAGAAAGGTGTGGGCGACAGAGAAAGCATATACACTGAGTATTTAGAGTAACATATTAGGGTTAATTTGCATAGCCAATCATAGTAAGGGTATGAACTCCAGCACCCCTAAGGGATCCACGGTTACATGCAGCTCCTCTACTTTTCTAAGGCTTGAAGGTTGTCTCTGTCCAGACCTTGCTCTGGAAACCTTCTTATCAGATCCTACAATGACAGCCTGCACTGCATCTGAGAAAGAGAAAGCATCCCGATCTACAAGGCAAGTAACTAATGAGACACTTAAAACATATACCCCTAGAGAGTAAGGTACAGCAGAATTTTATTCTGACTGCCAATGTGTGTGTGTGGGTGTATATGTGTTTTGTAAGAACTAAGTTTAGTCTAAAGAACTTAGATAACTTTGTATTGAATGATTTAACAATCATATTATAACAAATATAAATAGTTTGAAAAAACTACTTCTGATGACTTTCCATCTATTACTTTAAAGCTAATGAAGCAAAGGTTAGGCAATTAATGATGGGTGAAAACATTCCTGTTGCTTTGACAATAATTATTACTGACATAGTCCTACATCTTTCATTGTCTAGAAATATATCTCTGGTTGTTTTATTAGTCATAAAAGTATATTAATTTAGTATTCATCAACTTCCACTCAATTATTTTAAAGGAAATAGGCCAAGAGGGGAGAAATTAAAAGTTTAAAAATTTTTACAGCTCAAATCATCACACAGCCCAATACTGGCAGAGCTAGTAGTAGAAATACGATTGTTAAGTTCCAGTCAGAAAGCAAGCAAGAAAGAAAAAAAAAATCTAGGTAGAGTACATTTCCATGTGGGGAAAACAGCTACATTTTGGGATCTCAGCAGGTATTTAGAACTACCCCTGATAAAACTTGAAGAAAATATGTGAAGAAAGCTGTTTTGCTTTCCTCAGACTCAAAACTGCCATCTGGGCTACAGATAAGACAGGAATAAACTAGAAATTGAAAGTGGAGGGTGCCAAAAAACTTAATTGTGTTGGTATTAATAAAGCTATACACCTATAAATGGCATACCCAGAAATCTCCTCACACTATAGTCAAATAATGTTGTGGTCTTATCTAATGTTATAATGTTAATGTTAATGTTACACAAAGGACAATAGAAGAGAAGCTACTGGACAGGTGCAAAAAGAGTTGAAAGAGCAATCCTGAGCTTTTGAAAGGTAGAACGTTTATTCCAGTAGGAACTATAGAAGGCTTAGGTGAGGATGGTATTTGTTGGTGCCCATCCTTTACTACCTGTTGTTTAGCATTCACTTAACCCTTAAAACCTACTCTAGATTTTACTGTAATTTTCTAACACAAATAGAAATTGGCTTAATGTGTCTTTTTTTGGAGGTCAAACTTTTTTAAAAATTGGTTTATGCTGCCACAAATCAATTTTTTGGGGGGGGTAAAAAAACATTCTATTTCCTTTGTAGAACAGTATGTCTCTCTCTGCCTATGCCTGAAATACTGGTATTACACCGGATTCCTTTTTTGACCTTATTTTCTTTCCCTGGGAAGTATCAAATTTCAACTCCTTTTCCTAGAAGCTAGCCTTCCATAGTTAACTGTCTTAAACATCTCCACTTGAATATCACATAGACACCTAAAACTCAACAATAACATCATCATAACATACATTGAATATTTTCTATGTTCCCAAGATTATTCTAGATTCTCTCCATGTTTTATCTTTTTTAATACTCCCAGTGATAATATGAGGTAGACATGATTTCCATTTTACATATGAAAAATCAGGTCAAAGAGAAGTTTTGCAATTTTCCTAGGAGAAAACCTGATGTAAACAACACTGAATTCATTTTCTACCATTTCCCCTATTCCAGAAAATAGCATAATCCAGCTACCCCAGCCAGAAATTTATAATAACCTTGACTCCACCCTCTCCATTGCTTCTTCATATAATCAATCATGTCTTCTTCAAATGTGTATTCTTAGAGCACAACAGAATATTCAATAAATATTCATTCTATGAATGAACTTCCTTAATGTATTAAATAAAATTTATGGCACATTCTTTTACTCAAAATTTTAAAAATAAGAGAGTTAGGAGAAATTATACAAAGGATGACTTTTTGTGATATGCTGGTATCATAAACTAGTATTAAGAAAAATAACAATCTGATTTACTGATAAGTAGTCCCTAGTTTATGAGTTAAAGGCACCCATAAAAATGTTGCTATTTTACACAAATAACACTTTATAATCACAGTAAGCAAGTTGCATGATCATGGAAATGAAAAAATTAAGTATGATTTCTCAAGGAAGATATAAAAAGAATAGGTAAAAAGTTAAATTTCTGAGAGTAGAAAAATACAAATTACAACAAATTTCTGTAACAACTGACATTAAAATTACTTATAATTTTAATAATGTGAACACATAAAAATTATATGAACATATAAGCAAGGCATGACCTTTAATGAACAAATGAAAACAATCGTTTAATTTGGTAATGCAACTGTAGGCTACTTTGCCTTTGTTTTATATAATTTCTATTTTGTTTTTGTAATTACATAACATAAAGAAATATGTGATGCCTTTTAAATAGAAGACGATAGGAAGATAGATCTTTGGCAATTGTCAAAGTGGAAGCACTCTAGGTTAGAAAATCTAAAACTTTAGCTTGCATCAGAACCACCTAGAGAGCTTGTTAAAACACAGATGACCTAACCCCAGCACCAGAGTTAGGCTGAGATCAGCTATGGAACTTGAGAATTTGCATTTCTAACCAGCTCCCAGTAAATGCTGATGTCACTGGTAAAGGGGCACACTTTGTTTAAGTAATGTTTGACTTTGGCATGGAGTTTAGGTTGTCAACTGGTTAATTTGTTCTCATCAGTAGTCTAGCAAGTTTTGTAGATTTTCAGCAGTGTGCTCCCAGAAACATTCCTTTAGGGAAATCCAAATGTTTTATTACTTCTATGTTAAGCTTATCTTTTTAGAGCAGTTTTATTAAGGTAAAATTAACACACAATAAATTAAACATATGTAAAGTATATAATTTAAAAAATTTTGACACATATATACACCATTGAAAATATCACAATAAAACTAGTGAACATATCCAATACTCACAAATGTTTCTTTGTGGCCCTATCTTCCTTATGCCTCCACCAAGCTCACTCACCCAACATACCCCAGACACTGACAGATCTGCTGTCACTATTGATTAACTGGCATTTCTAGAATTTTACATAAGTGGAATCATATAGAATATAATCTTTTTGTCTAACTCTTCATTCAGCTTAATTATTTGAAGATTCAAACATGTATAGTGTATTAATAGCTCATTACTCTTCATTGCTGAGTAGTACTCCACGGTATAAATACACTGCAATGTGATGATATATTTACCCGTTAATGGGCAGGTGGGTTGTTTCCAGTTTGTGGCTTTACAAATAAAGCTACTATGGACATTCATGTGCAAGGTTGTTTTTTTTTTGGTGTTGTTGTTTGTTTGTTTCTTTGAGACAGAGTCTCACTTTGTCACCCTTGGTAGCATACCACAGAGTCATGGCTCACAGCAACCTCAAACTCTTTGGCTCAAGCAATCCTCTTGCCTCAGCCTCCTGAATGGCTGGGACTACAGGTGCCCGCCACAATGCCCAGTTATTATTATTATTTTTTTTTAGTGGAGACAGGGTCTTGCTGTTGCTCAGACTAGTCTCCAGCTCCAGCGCTCAAGCAATCCACCCTCCTCAGCCTCCCAAAGTGCTAGGATTACAGGCACGAGCCACCACTGCACCTAGAGAGCTTGTTACAACACAGATGATCTAACCTCAGCACCATGGCTTCATATGTAAGTTTTGTATACACATACTGTCATTTCTCATGGGTAAATGCCTAGGAATGGACAGAATCTTATTATAGATGTATGTCAGGCTTTTTAAGACACTGCCAAACTGTTTCCATCATTTTACATTTGTGCCAGTAATCTATAATTGTTCCAGCTATCCACTCCTCACCTATATGTGCTATGGCTAAAAGTTTTATATTCTAATAGTTTTATAGTGGTATCTCATTGTGATTTTTCATTTCCCTAATTAATAATGTTGAACACCTGTTCACATGTTATTTGCCAGCCATAAATCTGATTTTAAGAAGTGTCTTAAAATTTATAGCCAATTTTTTTTTAATTGAATTTTATTGGGGGCTGTTTATTTTATTACTAATTTTTTAGAGTTCTTTATATATTCTGGATACAAACATTTTATCAGATATTTGATTTACAATCCTTTTTCTCCTAGACTATGGGTTATCTTTTCATTCTCTTAATATCTTTGGAAGAGGACAAGTTACAAATTTTGAGGAAATACAATTTATTTGTCTTTGATGGATCATGTTTTTGTGTCATATCTAAGACATCTGTCTAACTCAACATCACAAAAATTTTCTCCTCTGCTTCCTTCTTAAAGATTTATAGATTTATATTTTATATTGAGGTTTATGATCCACATTGAGCTGACTTTTATATAGAGTACAAGTTATGAGTCAAAGCCTATTTTTGTGTACATGCATATCTAGTTCTTTCAAGACCATTTGTTAAAAAGACTATCCTTTCTCCAATGAATTGCCTTTGCACTTTTGTGAAAAAGCCAATTCACCATACACTTGTAGGTGTTCACTGAGTTCCATTCATCTGTATATCTCTCCTTTGGCTAATAACATGCTACCTGTTTACTGTAGTTTTATACTAGGCTTAGAATTGTGTACCATAAATCCTCTGACTTTGCTCTCTTTTATGAAAGCTTTATTAGCATTTCCATCTGAATTTTAGAATCAGCTTGTTAATTTCTACCAAAAAAACACAAGGATTTTGATTGGAGTTGCACTAAATCTATAAATTGGGATGTATTGGCATCTTAGTGATACCAAGTTTTCCAATTCATGAACATTTATTTGGGTCTTCTTTTATTTCCCTCAGCATTACTTTTATAGTTTTTAGTGTATAGGACTTGCATATTTTTGTCTGATTTATTCTTAAGCATTTAAAATTGTTAATGTTATTATAAAAGGCATTATTATAATCCAAATTTCCTATTTTTCATTATTAGACTATAAAAATACATCTGGTTTTTGTTCATTTATCTTAGTTTATTGGTTTTGTTTATTCGGTGATCTTTCTAAATTCACTTACAAGTTTTAGGAGCATTTTGGCATATGTACACAGAATTTTCTACACTGACAAACCATGTCATCAGCAAAAAAGAAAAAGGAAAAAAAAAGTTTTATTTTTTCCTTTGCATTCTGATCAGCTTTTCTTTTGTATTTATTGTCTCACTGTACTGGCAATCTTGACTAGATGTAGTGAGAGCAGATATGTGCCCAAACTTAGAAGAAACAAATTCAATCTTTCTCAGAGAGGATACTTTTAAATGTAGGGCTTTGGAAGATTCTCCTTAAGGATGAGGTACTCCTTTCTAGTCTCCAAACACTTTTTCTCAGGAAGGGAGCTTAAATTTTGTTAATGCATTCCCTGCATTTACTGAGATAATTATATAGTGGGTGGATGTATTTATGCTTATTTTTTTTTTAGTCTTTTAATTATACTGAATCACAATTTTTGAATTGTAATTCAAATGATTTTCAAATGTAAAATCAAATATGCTTTCCTGGCATAAACCCTACTTGGTCAAATATACTGAAATTATCTACTTTACATGTTGTTAGAGCTGAATTGTTAACATTTTAAAAAATGTCTGCATAAGCACATAAGAGATACTGATCTCTTGTTTTCTGGTTTTGTAATTTCTTTCTTTCTTTCTTTCTTTTTTTTTTTGTTGCAGTTTGGCAGGGGCCGAGTTTGAACCTACCACCCTCGGTATATGGGGCTGGCGCCCTACCCACTGAGCCACAGGCGCCACCTTCTGGTTATGTAATTTCATTTTTGCCTGGTTTTGGTATCAGGGCTATGCTCACTTCATAAAATTAGTTAAGAGGCATTCTCTAGCCTTCTATTTTCTGAATGAGTTTATTTATGCAAGACATTTATATAGATGTTTCACATGATTTGTCAGTAAACCATTCTAGAGTTGGAATTTTTTATGGAAAGGGTTGATAATTCAACTTCCTTGTAGATATAGGGCTATTCATATATTGCTTATTTCATTCATTCATTCATTTAGCTTTTGATAATGTATGTTTCTCAAGGAACGTGTCCATTTCACCTAAGTTGTTAAATTTATTGTTATAGTTATTTATACTATTCCCTTATTCATCTTTTAATGTGTGTACATCATTCCTGGTATTGGTCATTTGTCATGCCTCAGACAAAGGTTTAATAACCAGAATACACAGAGAACTCAAATGTATTAGCAACAAAAGAACAAGTGATCCCATCTCAGGGTGGGCAAAGGACTTGAAGAGAAACTTCTCTAAAGAAGACAGGCACATGGCCTACAGACACATGAAAAAATGTTTTCTCTCTATATTTTTTTTTCAATTTTTATTAAATCAAAATTGTGTACATTAGTGCAATCATGGGGCACAATGTGCTGACTTCATATACAATCTGAAATATTTTCATCAAACTGTTAAACATAGCCTTCATGGCATTTTCTTAATCACTATATGAAGAAATTGGCATTCTACATTTAGTAAGCTTCACCAGTACCCTTCTAAGATGCACCATAGGTGTGATCCCACCAATTGCCCTCCCTCTACCCATCTTCCCACCTCCCCTGCCCTCCCTTGCCCTTTTCCACGTATCCTTGTGCTATAATTGGGTTTTAGCCTTCATATGAAAGCTATAAATTAGCTTCATAGAAGGGCTGAGTACATTGGATACTTTTTCTTCCATTCTTGAGATACTTTGCTAAGAAGAATATGTTCCAGCTCCATCCATGTAAACACGAAACAAGTAAAGTCTCCATCTTTCTTTAAGGCTGCATAGTATTCCATGGTATACATGTAGCACAATTTATTAAACCACTCATGGGTCCACAGGCACTTGGGATTCTTTCACGACTTAGCAATTATGAATTGGGCTGCAATAAATATTTGGTGCTTATACCTTTATTATGATGTGATTTTTGGTCTTCTGGATATATACCTAATAAAGGAATTATAGGATCAAATGGCAGACCTATTTTTAGACCTATAAGTATTCTCCAAACATCCTTCCAAAAGAAATGTATTAGTTTGCATTTCCACCAGCAATGTAGAGGTTTTCCCTTTTCTCCACATCCAAGCCAGCATCTCTGGTTTTGGGATTTTGTTATGTGGGTTAATCTTACTGGGGTTAGATGATATCTCAAAGTAGTTTTGATTTGCATTTCTCTGATCATTAAGGATGGTGAGCATTTTTTTCCTGTGTCTGTAGGCCATGCGCCTGTCTTCCTTAGAGAAGTTTCTCTTCAAGTCCATTGCCCACCCTGAGATGGGATCACTTGTCCTTTTGTTGCTAATACATTTGAGTTCTCTGTGTATTCTGCTTATTAAACCTTTGCCTAAGGCATAACCTGAAAATATTTTCTCCTATTCTGAGGGCTGTCTGCCTGCTACACTTACTGTGTTCTTAGCAGTGCAGAAGCTTTTTAGTTTGATCAGGTCCCAGTAGTGTATTTTTGATACTGCTTCAATTGCCTGGGGAGTCCTCCTCATAAAA
>CAUYRH010137738.1:0-40051 GCA_963574655.1 Perodicticus potto
GAAAGAATGAATGCCAATCATAAAGGGGTTTGCGGCTGTAGGATCAGCCTCTTGCTTGCTCTTGCGAATGCCTTCCTCCATGTCATGACCGGATATAGCCCCTTCATCTTGGACTGCTCATCCTCCAGAACCATTAGCCAAATAAATTTCTGGGTTTTATAAATTACCCAGTCTCAGGTGTTTCATTACAGCAGCCTAAAATGGATTCTGTTGGAGTTTTTATGCTGCATTTCCTCTCTGTGTGTTCTGAGTTAAAGAAATCATGTATTTTGATTATACATCCCCTAATCCTTAGTAGACTCTATTTTATAAGCATCATGTGCAGTCAGCATATAATCACATACACACACACAAATGAAGAAAAGATTCTGATATTCAGTCAACTAGAAAACCAGGTGACACAGAAAAAGGACGTGTCGTTTACAAAATAAGGTGGTTATACTTTCTGTTTTCATGTGAAAATTTTGCACTTGGCATGCACATGATATGGAGATGGTAGTTTTTAAAATCTACTACTTCACTAAGAAACTGCCAATAGTAATGTGATTTGTTTTCATATCTGGTTCATGTCTTCACCATATATGACTTTATTAGTTCTTAATTTGGGGGAATTTTGTGCTTCAAAGATATTTTTCCATTAGTAAAACCTGAGCTTAGATGTACAAGGCAGGAAGTGGAGTGAAAGGGGGATAGAATACCCCAGTAACTAATGAATATACAAAGTATTGCACACATTAAAATGTATGATCTAGCTAAATGAAATTGAAATATCAAATTACCAGCAATTAAGTTACCCCGTCCACCACGGGCAACAGCGTGGACGTGGAGAAAAGGGAACACTTCTACACTGCTGGTGGGAATGCAAACTAATACGTTCCTTTTGGAAAGATGTTTGGAGAACACTTAGGGATTAAAAATAGACCTGCCATTCAATCCTACAATTCCTCTACTCGGTATATATTCAGAAGACCAAAGATCACATTATAACAAAGATATTTGTACCAGAATGTTTACTGCAGCCCAATCATAATTGCTAAGTCATGGAAGAAGCCCAAGTGCCCATCGACCCACGAATGGATTAATAAATTGTGGTATATGTGCACCATGGAATATTATGCAGCCTTAAAGAAAGATGGAGACTTTACCTCTTTCATGTTTACATGGATGGAGCTGGAACATATTCTTCTAGGCAAAGTATCCCAAGAATGGAAGAAAAAGTACCCAGTGTACTCAGCCCTACTATGAAAGCATATGAAGTCATATGAAAGCTATAACCCAATTATAGCCCAAGAATATGGGGATAGGGGATAGGAAGGGGATGGGAGGGTGGAGGATGGGTGGAGGGAGGGTAACTGGTGGGACCACCCCTATGGTGTATCTTACAAGGGTACATGTGAAATTTACTAAATGTAGAATATAAATGTCTTAACACAATAACTAAGAGAGCTATGTTTAACAGTATGACCAAAATATTTCAGATTGTATATGAAGTCAGCACATTGTGCCGCATGATTGCACCAATGTGCACAATTATGATTTAATAAAATTATTTAAAAAACCCCAGCACATTGTACCCCACAATTGCATTAATGTACACAGATATGATTTAATAATGAAAAACGGAAAAAAACAAATATCAAATTACACGCTCGTTCAAAATCCAATGCAGAGATATCAAAGAAACAAGCAAATAGGTTTATCTAACAACACCTTTGTCATAAGCTCAGTTGATTTACTGAGGAGGTAGTCACATAGTAGCATTTGGTGGTAAATGGCTTTTATTTCTGCCAGAATGTGGCCAGGCCTCCTTCAGAATGTCTGGCATCTCTATAGTTAATTAATCTACTCGGCATTCTTCCTCTACCTCACAGGGCTGACTGTGAAAAATCTTGCAGTGAGAAAATCTGGCTTCCAAAGTGCTGTTTAAGTGACCTGACTTCTTAAAATAGTCCTTCATAAAATAAAACTCACATGATATAATTTGAGTGTATAAATCCAATTACATTTCCTGGGGTAGCACCGGCCGGATTATGCTGGCTTTTCCTGCCTAGTTGGGGCTGGCTGAAACAGCCTTTCTCTACTCAAGCCCCAAGAAAATCCTGGGGAAGAAATTATTTACATAACCTGTATGTATCACAGCAATGTTCCAACCTTCAATGCCGCTAACCTTCAGGTTCTGTTATTTTAATTCTGGCCCAAAGAAAGAACCAAGAACACATTTCAGAAGCAATATGTCAAGTGAAGTGATGTGTGTGAAACTGCACATTTTGGGCCGGCTGGTGTTTCAGAGAATCAAAATTGAGCCTATCTGTTGGTGAGAGGAATGTTGCAAGTGTCTCCTATGTTCTGGAAATAAATACATGTAGGATCAACTCAAATAGATACACTTGTGAAATGAATAAATTAGCATGCTAAGAAATATTTAGACAACAGTGAAATGTCACATCAGCATGAATGTAGTAGTGTCCTCTGATTATATGTTGCTAGCAACTCTGAATAGGGGATGAACTTTTTCTCCCCATTTTTTGTGTTTATGCTTGGTTTCACTTATTTTTGATGAGCCCTTAAAATGCCATCAATCATCAAAGTATAAATATGAGTAATGCATTTGTCCTACTTAGCATGCCATTGCAGCAGCTGCACCAGAAGCAAAGTCCTCCTGGTCCTCCCAGTTCTAATCTAATTATGCTCTGACCCACTGATCACAGTCAGGTGATATGAAGGAAATCAAATTTGTAATTCAATCTTGCAACGCACACAGCACACAATCATTTTACAACTCTCTCCAAATATGCAGACACCAAGGCTATTTGCATCTCCAGGTCAAAGACGTTGACAGATCAGGGCTAAGGTGATTTAATTGGCCATTTTGGCAATCTTTAAAAATATTCACTGCCAACACACACAGGTGTGAGGCACACACACGCCTGAGCACACACGTGAAGAGAGAAAGTAAATAAATAAAAAAGGAAAGAAAGAGCGAGAAGCAGAGTCTCTGGGCACTTTTCACAAGGAAGAGAGAATAATATTTCCATTTCCTGGCATTCAGAGGAACCTCTTGGGAAGGTTGACTCTCAAATCTGATTGTGAAAGGGATTTTTCTCAGACATGCTGGCAAGTTGCAATTATTTTTAAAAGCCTATCTGAATTTCCTAAAGGAAAATGTACAGAAATGGAGATATTTTAGATTTTAAGAAATGTACACTCTAACTGGTGAGGTGCATTACACTGGAACCTCAATCATGCTCATGTAATAGATATTTGTGTGTCTGAAGTGAGTGTTTATCTTAACATCAACTGCAAAATTGGAATGATCTACCTCACACGCCATTTACTGTACATTAAGTAGTTACAGGATTCCCTTTATTTGATTTGAGTTAGCTACAGAGAGTCTCAGAATTTTATAAAGAACATATAATATGATACACTTGTGTTTACATTTTATAAATGGGTGAGGGATGTTGGTAATTTCATTACACTCACTTCCTCTTTCCTGTGAAGTTGATCCCTCATGTAAGTGATCAGAAATGCACATTTAGTTGTTGAGGATTCTCCATACTTCTTTACAAAAGGGCTGGTTAGTTTTTAGTCCCACCGACATTACACTCACTTCCTCTTTCCTGTGAAGTCGATCCCTCATGTAAGTGATCAGAAATGTACATTTAGTTGTTGAGGATTCTCCATACTTCTTTACAAAAGGGCTGTGTTAGTTTTTAGTCCCACCGACAGTGCCTAAGTGTTCCTCTCTCTCTGCACCCGCATCAGCAGCTGCAGTTTTGGGGCCTTGTGATGGGGGCTATTTTCACCAGGGTTAGGTGGCATCTCGAAATGGTCTTGATTTGCATTTGTCCGGTGATTAGAGATGATGAGTATTTTTTCATATGTTTGTATATACCCCATATGAATCCAAAATTTAATTAAAAATTAAGCAAAACAAGTTTAAAAAAGAAGTACATATTTAAGTCACACACAAAGTCTGATTCTCTCCTAACCCCCACCTACTCGTACCATAGCCCACTGTCTTACCCAGTACAAAACATAAATTCCCTGCTAAAGTATTTTGTTAAAGGTCCAATTGTGGGCTAAAAGTCCCTCATTATTAGTCAAGTTTAAGGATCGTTATTTAATGGCTCTCACAGCTACTGCTTGATGAGATGTTTGAAAGTGGGAAAGATGCTGCTTAGGAAATTCAAATCGGACAGTATGACCTTGAACACTAACGCACGTGGATTTTCCGACCTGGTTGCTTTTGATTGCGTAGCTATCTTGGAGAAATCACCTCCACTCTGACCCTTCTGCTTATCTGCCTCACCAAAAGACACAGAAAACTAATTAGCCACTAGCTGTAACATTTTGCATTCCCAGGAGGAAAGCACAATGTGGCAGTATTTCTGGTTAAATATTGCTGCCGCTTACTTTCCCAATAGCTAAATTATTTCTACCATCTTATCACTAATGAGCTGAAAACTGAGAATGAGATGAGCTTCAAATGTAAGGTAGCTGACATTATTTTCACCAGCATGACAATAGGGTAAAATGTTAATTACAGCAACAGTTTCTAGAATTTATCTAGCCAGTGAAAGAACCTAGCAAATACAACTTCATCATTAGTATTTTATGTATACATAATATCATTAAGTAAGGAATTTAATGGGAATAAATTGAACTGGCAGGATAAAACATTGGTTTAAGACGTGGGAAAAAAGAAATGTCTTAGAGAAAGTCTGGACAAGGCATTCCTAGCATTGATTTGAATCACACACATGAAGCTGATTTAACTTGAATTGGGTGAGGCTTCCCAAGGGAGAGATAACTGGAGACGTAGTGTTACCTATAACTGATTTTGTCAGAGTGAAATAAAAGGATCCCTTTGAACTGGCTTTTGAACTTTATAAAGGTTCTTCAGCATTTCCAAGTCACTCTGGACTCAAGAAACATATGGGTGATTGTATTGCCCTGAACAACAATTTCTTTGTTTGGATGGGAGCTTGATGATTTTAATCTGTTAATTGAGTAGAGAAAACATAAACCATCTCTTTGCTGATGGCAAAGGAACCTCATGAGGTCCTTTTTCCTCCACGGGAGGAAATTAGCCCAGGACTTTGTCTCTTCATACGGCATCTGCAGAGATTGCAGGATGGTTGTTACCCTGTCAAGCCACAGATGTAATTTCTTTCAAGAGAGAAAAAAAGAGGAGCAGATTCTCGTAGCTTGGATTACGGGAACACAATCTTTGGCTCATTTGTTATTTTCTAAAGTGACATTTTCAGTGAAGTGAAATAGCTGCCAAGGTGTGTTGATTCTATACTTTCAGTTTAGTTTCCTGACTCCTGAAAATGCTAAGTTAAATGTTAGCTGTAATCGTAATGAGAATTAATATTAATGCAGGGAGAGAAGATAGTGCAGTGTTTATGGACTTCGGTTGACAAATTTGTATCCAGCTAAGCAGAATGATGAGTTAGCTACAAAGAGCCTATGCCCAGAAATTCAGTCATTTTTCTCTCATCATTTTCCTTTGGTTTCTTCATTAAATGTTCATTCATGTGCTACACAGGGTATTACTCTCGAAGTAGTGAAAGAGTAATACCTCACTCTGGAGCAATTTCAAATGCTTACATGCCTAATGGATCCCAGAGAACAACTGGCTTGGAACCAGTATTTGAAGCCCTTTTGCCACTTGCCAGGCTCTTTCTGACCTTCAGGGTATCTCTTTAAAAGGTCTAAGAGTCTGTTATTTCTTCTATGAAATGAAAATGAAGTATGTTATCATCTATTTGTCACCATTAGATGTGATTGTGTATATGAGGGAGCTTTGCTACATGTAAAATATTGTATGAATGATTATTACTGTGCTTTGATTTCTTTAAAGGATGTTTACATGCATGGCTGCCTTACATGACGTGCATGTGCGTCTGTGTATGCATATACCCCTGTAGAAAGCTTACACTAACACAACCCCAGTGCACTTGGCTGTTTTATATCATTGCCGATGTTATGAGTAATGTTCATTCCGTGACTGTTCAGCACCTCCTGTGTACCTGGCATTTTTCTAGGTGCTGGAGATACATTGGTAAATACGATAGGCAACATCCACAATCTTATGGTATTTACATTATTGTGGAGGGGACGGATACAATAAACAACAACCAATTAGATAATTTCAGATAGCGTATGTGTTCTGGAGAAGATGAAACAAGTTATATACTAAAGAAAGCTTTTCAGGTACGGAATGATGAAAATGTGACAGTTATGTGAAGACTGGGAAAAATTGTTCTAGAGGGCAGGTGCAAAGACTCAGAAATAGGAAATAGTTTGGAATATTATAAAAATAGAAAAATGGGTGGTATATTTTTAAAATGCGATTTATTCTCCACCTCATCCATCCACAATATCTAGGGAAAAAAGCTTACACCCATAGAGGGCGCCAAAGCACCTTTAAAGGACCTTTCTCCACCTAAATGAGGGGAGAGGTTTGTGGTTGTTCCTTTAAAACTGGTAGGTGACTCAACCTATGACACCATTCTTTATCTACATTTTCTACCCAAACATAAAGTTGAATGAGCTTGGTTTACATTTATCAGGACCTTCGTTTTCACAGTGGAGGATTGTTTATGATGGGGTGGGAGTGGGAAGACATTTGGGGGTTATTTTTAATCTTCTCCCATCTGGTAGTATTTGAGTAGAGTATAAAACAAATATGGAGCCAAAATTTACTTTCTGGATTCATTTGGCAAGAAAAATATATCTATACTTAGAACTTTGAAAATATTCATAATTTGCCACTTAGGATGTGTTATTCCAAATACTATTGCAAACTTACTTCCAAAGTCTTTTAGTAGTGTGTATAAGAAAGGCTACTTCATGAAACGCAGTGGATTATAATAAATGGGATTTTCTTTACATACTTAGATAGCTATGATATATTGTGAAAACAACTCATAATGAGTTCAATGAAAAAAGAAAAGTAGAAAAGGAAAAAGAAAATGTCAAGAAGGGTGAAGTTAAGAGGATGAGAGGAGAAAGGAAAGAAGAGGAAGAAAAAATCTGCTGTTATACAAGTAGATGACAAAGAAAGTGAAAAAAAAATGAGAAAACTTGGAAGATTTAGATCACTGGCATTTAGATTCATGTGTAAACAGGATTGAGGAATGCAATTAATACAATGTATAATTTTTTAAAATCCCAAACAAAGAACAACAAAAGATTCCCCCTTTTCAAATTGAGATTCATTTCATATATGTGAGTATTAAAGTTCTCTGATGATTTTAAATAATAGTCATTACTGTCTCTAATGAAAAAAAGTTCAGCTAATCATCCCTTTCCCAAAGTCTCCCATCTCCCCATTTCATGCCTGATGATCACAGCCGGGTACTTTATCTGCTCTTTGCTTTATCCAGAGAGACTTCAAAAAGAACTGTAAAAGCAGCCAACCAGATAAGTGACTTGGACAAATGAATGCCAAACCATGAGAGAACAGACGGGATCCCCAAATGACTACAAGCTCCAAAGGTCAATGATAGGGAAAGCTTTCTAACAGTGCTGTTGATCTAAAAATCATGAGCAATTTTCAGTGGCAGTGTACCTGTTTATTCTAAGAACCATCTGTTCAAACTCGACCACAAGGAAGAGGAATTTTAAGCTTCTAGTACAGTAAAGTGACAGAAGTTGAGGACAGAGCAGGTACATACAAAGAAGGCCCTATCCACACATTTCACATCAGCCTTTTACTTTGAAACACTCCAGCTGAGATGTTTCCCTCATTTTTGAGAAGCCCTCAGATCCACTCTCCTGTTACCTATTAGACATGTGGTCTCTTAAAAAGTGCCAGCTTATTAATTATCTATTGGCGTTAATGAATATAAACATTAGAGCCATTGTCTACTTTCTCATCCATAGACAGAATTTTGTTCACATAAACACAGCCATATTTGATGGAGGAGGATAGAATAAAAAGGAGATAAAAAAGGAGACTTAAAGAATAAGATTTCACTGATGCATTTTAAACTATCGACATCAAAGTGCCCTTTTCCAACTAATCAACACTTGCATTTTTTGCCACTCTGGGTTGGATCCTGTCATGAGAGAAGATACCATCTTGGAGCCCCAAAGCAATAAAAAAATTCCCCAATAAGATGTGCTGCAGGATTGTTGAAAGACTGGGTGAGGTAACATGTACAGCAGCAGTGCAATTAATATTTGTTTAACAAATGTTGGTTCTTGGAGAACTGAGGATCTGTGGCATGGTGACACGCAGAAACCCAACTCTGAATCCCTGAATCCCCTATGACACTCTACCGCCACTCTGAAGAGTAAAGCTTTTAAGGAAGTATTTACGTCTAGATTCTTCTCCTTTCTGCCTCCTGCTTCAGAGACTGCAGACCCTGGAAAGGAGAGGGGGGAGAATGAGGAGTAGAAGGACTTTCTTAGCTGATGTCAGAGATTACTTATAGAATCAGAGTGGAAGGGTAGAGTTGCTAGAAACTTTCAGAGATCATTTAGTTCCACTTCCTCTGAGAAGAGCGAGTCCATCCCAGCTGATCCCAGGGCCTCCTAGGTGCAAAGAGCCATGTCAGGCTGGAGGAGGGGGCACAAAGAGCGAGGCAACCCTGGCTCTCTGGAAACTATTATAAATAACCGAAGGAATCAGAAGGGGAAAAGAGGGTGGCGAGTGTTACCTGGTTGATGGAAATGCCAGCTAACCGGGGGATAACCACCTGGAGAATCACCTGCAGCAGCGAGGTGCCCAGGCCAGCCACGATGGCCCAGGTGAGCGGCAGAGGCAGCATGCTGTAGGTGGCGAAGAGTGTGAAGAGGACGTAGCCTATGCCGTCGCCCAGGAGCCCGTAGCCGAGGCCTGCCGCCAGGATCTGGGTGGTCATGGCCACCCAGGTGACCACGCCGCTGTACTGCAGGTACGTGTGCGAGGTGGTGTCCTTCCTGACCACCACCAGGGCGCAGATCACCACCTCGATGCCCGTGAAGAAGCCCAGCAGGATGCCCTTGAGGGGGTCCATGGGGGCCGAGGCCAGGCTCAAGTGGAGGACTAAAAGGGTGAGTTTGGTCAGCACGTCCAGCACGTTCATCACCACCTCCGATTTGCGCCTCTGGCCCAGGAAATACCGCTGGTACAGGCGCTCCAGATCCCGAGACTTGAAGGAGTTGCGCAGGGTGGGGAAAATGACCCCCCGGTAGCTGTAGCCCCCATTGAGGAAGAAATCCGAGTTGCTTGGGGCGCAGTCAAGGTGCAGGAAGCCCAGGTCGCCGCCGCCGCCGCTGCCGCTGGCACTGCCGCTCCCACTTCGTTCTGGGAAGACTTTGGTGCCTCCGGTGCTGTGCGCTCGCTCCCCTGGGCCCAGCGAGTACAGGGGCAACGCAGAGTCGCCGGACAGCTGCGGCGCGTGGTGGTTGGGGCCGCTGCCCGCGGGGTTCGCGGCTTTGCCCGAGCCTGCGCTCCCGCCGCCGCCGCCGCCGCCGCCGCCGCCTCCCCGGTGCCCGTGAATGAAGCGCTGCTCGGTGATGTGCCGCACCGCCGTTTGCCAGAGCAGCCGCTGCGGCCGGGAGCCGCTCCCGCCGTCACCGGCCGGGGGCGTCGGGTGGATGGTGTAGAGTTCCTCGCTCCCGCTAAGGCAGCGCACATCCGAGAGCTCCATGGCGCTGGGCCGCAGGGAGGGAGGCGTAGAACCCGGCGGAGGCAGTTGAGGGAAGGAATTCCTAAAGACTGGAAGACAACCTGCTTGGAGCGTCACCAAGTCCTTCAATTCTGGGCTGCCCTGTTTCAGGAACCCTGGGCAGGGGGACTCCACAGGTCAGGTCATACTGTGCCCGGGGGCAAAAGGCGCTAGGAAGGTCGCAGCAGACCCCCGCGTCCTTGCGCGCCGCGCTCCCGCCGGCCCGCAGCTTGAGTACGCAGCGGTCGGTGGCGGCGGCTCTCTGTCCGCAGAAGCCGCGAGCTCGGAGTAGCGCAGCCCTCTTCCCGGGCTCAGGCTTCTTGCTTGGTTCTAGGCTCAGCGTCTTGGCGCAGCCTTTGCTCTCCAGGAGGCACCGAGCTTTTGCTGCGCGTCTGGAGGGTCCTGGCTGCGGCACTGGGCTCTGGACACCTACCGGTCGGCGGCTGCAGTGGGGCTGGCCGGGATGGACCCGTGGCAGCGATGGGTGCGAAGTTAGCAGCTGTGGCTGGATTCATCGCCCTCGGGAGAACTCCATTGCGGCCGGGATGGGGAGCTGGGGCGGAGCTGGGGGCGGGGGCAACGATGGGAGAGAATGCGGGGCGGGTGGGGGGGGGATGTGAGGTGGCAGAGCGCCCTGAGAGGTGGTAGTCTCAGCGCTAACAAGTCACCAAACAGTTAATTTGGAGGAGGGGTGTGCTGAGTAGCCCCCCGAGCTCGGTTCGCCGCGGCTCTGGCTCTGGGCAGAAGCATCCCTCAGGGAGCCGGGTGAAGGGACACTAGCCCCAGGGTTCCGGCCTTGGCTATAAGGTGAGGTTAAGGCTTCCAGTTGCGCGTCGGAGGCGTCGCAGCACACGGTCCCCATGCCCTTCACTTCGCTCTTTGGAGTCCATTTGGCCCGCAGCTAGGTGGAGCAAGAGGCGAGCGAAGGAGAAAGTGGGGACGGCTTCAAAGCTAAGAGCTCTGAGAACGAAGGGACGCCGCTGGTTCGGATCCCTGAAGCTGAGAACCGAAGCTTGGCGGTGAGGCGAATGGAAGGTTTTGGACTAGAAGGGAGGCC
This sequence comes from Perodicticus potto, assembly GCA_963574655.1. Lineage (NCBI taxonomy): Eukaryota > Metazoa > Chordata > Mammalia > Primates > Lorisidae > Perodicticus > Perodicticus potto. The sequence continues at coordinate 10,726 of CAUYRH010137738.1, forward strand.
GAGGACGTGTGGAAGTCCACAGAGATGTCTCTGGAGGAGCCAGCGAAGCGCCGAGCCGTGCCACCCTGGTACTCTAAAAAGCGCTGCGGGCATCAGGCGACTGGGAGGAATTTGGGAACCTGTCAGAGCGGTCAGACACCCGCGGCCACTAAGCCCGCCCCCGCGCGAAGCCACACCCCCGGAACCGGGGCTGAGGGGGCGGTGGTGGCGGAGACCTGATGCCCAGAGCTAGCCAGGACGCCCCTTGTCTTGAAGGCAGCCGCACGCGCTGGCCAGCTAGGCAGAGGACTCCGGCGGGCTGGAGCGGGCGGCAGGAGCTCGGGCCTTCCCGCTGCGCTCCTATCCAGCCTTCCAGTGGCCGTGCCGCCAAGGTCCTCTGCTGTTCTTTTCTAGGTACTGGCTCTTGTCCTCTGCAGGTGCGGAACCAGCACTCGCAGGTCGCTTTGCCTATGGACTCAAAGAGCCCCGAGCAACGGAATAAAGGGTCTCTTTTCTGTCCTTCCCACCCGGTAGTCTTGTGTCAAAGCCAACTTTCCATGTAAAAGCAAAATCCCCCAAGAAGACGTATCATGCAGGCAGGCAGCTTCCTGGGGGAGTGAGGGCGCGGGTCATCAAAATGGGGCATCCCCCGTCTGCCTCGCGCACTTAAGTTTCTTCCCGTTTCTAGTAAGGGTTGGGGAGGAAGACGTGGAGAAAGGCAGTTCCAGGGGCTCGCGTTGAGCCCAGGTTTCCCGCCTGCTCAGTCTCCACCGAGCGGTCACGGACAAAGCCGCGGGTGGCGCTCGCAGAGGACCAAGTCGCAGCGCCTTGGGCGCGGGCGCGCTGTGCCCGGGCTAACGCCGAGCTGAGCTGAGTCCCTGGGAGTGATGGGTAGCGAGGCAATGCAGCCACTGCAGTTCCTAGCCCCATGCAGGTGGCAGAGGGTGGGTGGCCACCACGACTGCGGCTGCAGCCGGTGTAGCCCGGCCTTGAGCATAGTCAGCTGATGGCCAATGACGTCAGGCCCTGGGAGCTTTTCTGGCTCCCCGTCGTGTCCCATGAAAGTCCAAATGACCGCCTGGCCCTTCTGCCCTCTCATCCATTCCGGAGGGAGTGATTTCCCTTGAGCTCCAGAAGAGAAACTCCCCTCCTTCCCACCTGCCCTAAACAAGAATAGCTTTCCATTCCCCTCTCCCTCCCAATCACACTGTCTCCAGGGTTATTTGTCTAGGCCGTGTCCCAGAAACACGGGGTTTAATTCTTTCCTTTTTAATGCTCTGTTTTCCAGGCATATGGGCTTCAGGTCACCTGCCTGGCACAGAAGGAGGAGGAAAGAATTCTCTAACATTTCCCCCTATCCCTAACCAGTAAATTTCTGGTATTTGGTAGACAAACTGGAAAAGCCTCCTTAAATTCCAATCCTTTAGGCTTGTATTCTACTATTCCTCAAGAAAAGAAACAAAATTAAATGCTTCGTTTTAAATAAAAGAGAGATTTTATTTTTAACCTGGCTTTATAGATAATTTGTTAACTGCAAAGATCTCCCAGAGCAGCTGGCCTATCCCAAGGGCCAGAAGTTAAGAGTAAAGTTTCTCAAAAAACTTAGTTTTGCAGCTTATAGTAATAACCCCAGCAATTACATTTTTGGGAAAGAAAAACTAGTTGTTGCTTCTTCCCTGAATTCCTTGGACTTGTTAACCTTATCAGCACTCCTGGAACTCTGAGGTGGGTAATAAGCCTCTTGACTTGGAGAAGGAGCCCAGAGAGGGCAGTTTGGAGGGTTTTCCTATATAGACGCTGAGCCGGGATGGGGAGATGTGCCCCTTCTCTCTGCTGACATTGCTCTAAGCCTTCTGTGTTAATGACCATATTAGCAAACTTAGCAGCAGAAGCCATCTCTTTCTTTTCTCAATTCTTTCTCCTTGGGCCCCTGAGGACTCAGCCTGAATAAATGATGGGTTGAATGCAGATGGAACTTTCCTGAAAAAATCTTTCTCCAACCTGGACATATCCCAGGATGATTTATTCAGCAGCGAAAAAAGGTGGGCCAAGGAGGGGGACATGGGCCCCAGTCAGATAAAATGACTCAGGCTGATGAATGAACACTGCACGCTACGGAAAGAAACTCAAAGAATTTAATGAACTCAAGGGAGAAAACATCACATCTGTTCAGCTGACTCTGAACATTTCTTTGCTGTAGGAGTGTTACCATAGGTTGTTTTAAAGTAAGAACATGTATGACAAAATTAGTATCGAATGTTCTTCTTCTTCTTGGGATGACACAGTGCCATTCAGCCCAAAAGGAATTCTGTTTTTGAATGACTCAGTGGCTCATCTCAATGACTGAGAGGCTTTTGGGGATATGAGACTAACAAACGATCAAGCATCACTTAAAACAAGAGACGTCAACACACTCTTCTGAGCCTGTGATAGACCTCTCATCATCATCCTTTCATTTAGTCCCTGCATATTTGTTAAGTCTGGTCTCTGCTGGGATCCAGGGACAGTGTTTTGACAACTCAAGAGTTTCTATACACAATTTCCTCCTCCGGGGTTGCTGCCCCCATTTCCCTCCCTCAATACACTACTCACCTCATCCTTCGAAGTTGAGCAATATTGTCTCTGCATGAGGCTTTTCTGATATCCCCAGTGGGAATTAATAACTTCTTTCTCTGTTACTCAGTAGTCTGTTCTGGGTACTTTTAGTGTGGTCCTTGCTACAGGGACAGACTATTTTCCATTTGCTATAATTTCTCCCCATGCAACAGTGAGCTCCTTGAAAGGAGTGGCTGATCTTCCCTGGGCCTATATCCCCTAGCTTCTAGCAACTGCAGTTTACATTGGGATAATAATAAGGTAGGCAAGAACATATTGAGTGCCGCCTAGGTGTTAGACTTCCCCTTAAAATTGTTACAAACATCTCCTTTAGTCATCCCAGCAATTCCATGCATCAGGGTCTTATCTGTTTATTATTCCCATTTTACTGAGGAAGATACTGAGTACTGAGGCTTTGTGTGGCTAAGTACTTTCCCCAGGATCTCATGGTTAGCAAGCAGATAGTGAAATTGCAATGATTAAATTTGAATTATAACTAGCCTTCATAATATTCAATAAAATGCCATAGTAAGCAGTCTATTTAACTAGGACTGATAGAAATAGAAATGTAAAATATGTTTTGCCTTTCCAAAGGCATATCAAATAAGAAACTTCTGAGCTATATAGAATTCAGTTGGGATGAACCTGAATGGAAGATATAGGTGGCAGAACTTATTCTTATTTGAATGAAGGGCCTATTAATTTTGGCTCAGTTCAAGCCTTAGACATTATTTCTATAATTTGTGAAAAAGCAGATTTTCTCATATTGGATTTAACCAAAATAGTTGACTTGGTCTAATTTATTTCATCTGGGTGGTTGTGATGATAGAGAAAACATCCTTTTGCCCCATTAGAAAATAACGTATTTGTTTTGTGCTGTTGCTGGACACTACCAGCTACATTTACAGTATACATGTTTAGTAAAAGGAAATTTGCTTTCTCCCTTGATAAACTTTTGACTTCCTAGGTTGATTATATTAATATATGAATTTAAATTTTATAAGAGCTGTGCCCTATGCAAAAGGCCCATAGAAACGCTAACTAACACTTGCTGAAGACATATAAAATATTAACATGTAAAAGAAAAGATGGACTCAGTTCAGGAAGGGGACTTGAAACCGGACAGATCCTGTTTCCAAAGAGAAGAAGTAGTTTGTGACAAGGCAGCTTCCAAAGTTGGAAATCCTTGAAGGAAAATTACATACTTGCTTTGCCTGGAAGCACTGCTCTTAGGAAATGTCTAAGGCATCAACTGCTTAGACAGAACTCCAGGAAAAGCCAAGTTCTTTAGTAAGTAGGACTCATCCATGAAAACTATGCATTAAAAACTTTGCAATCACGTTTCATCTGGAATGTAGCACAATGTACAATAGAATAAAGAAAAGATCTATTTTATTCCTATCTCATATTTTCTCTGCCTTGAAAAACTCATGAAAGAAAAAAATATTTGTAGATATTTTGGATCTTCACAGGAACTAGTTTAAATTAGATTCTGGTGCCTGGAAGGGGAAGAGTCTCATCAGTGGGAAAACAGTTCTGAGAAGTGAAAGATAGTGCTCATCAGTCAGGCAAGTCAGAGGAAGAAACCTTCAAGGGAGACAGACAAACATCTTTTTCTTCTAAAAATATGATTTCCCTGTCTCTGGCTAAACTAGAGGATGAAATAACTGTGGAATCACCAATTAAGACTTTATTTACTAAGTTCCTAAAGTTTCACATGCTCACACTCACATACGCATATTACGGGAGAAATGCTTAAGAAGCTACATTACGAAGTAGGAATGAAAAATAGTAATGCAAGAAAGTGTGTGTGGGGGAGTGGGTTCTGCTAGTTGACCCAATTCTCTAAACCTTGTTTTGGCCGTGGCTGAACACTTGACTTTTAACTTGACCCACACATAAAGTCATGGAGCAGAATAAGCAGTCAGTAGGGAACAAAGCAGATTATTTTCCATATTCTCTTTTTTAATCTATCTAACTGCTATTTTAACATCATAAAACATCTTATTTTTAAAAAATCATCTTATTACTACCTTTGGTGTTTATGTAGACTGTTTAAGCTAGCACTTTGTAAAAATATTCTAATGCAAATATTGTATATCATATGCATGGATATCATTGCATATATGCATCTTAGTTCATTAATGTAGTGTGAAATAAGCATCTCTCTCTCTCTTTCAAAATCAATATACTTCTGTTTTCTAGCCAGTTGGTGAGACATTTAGCCCATGAGCTTCCTGAAGCTTTCATTTGTACCATTCCAATCCCAGAAACATGCTACAGTTCTAGGCTTTTATGCAGTGCCCAGGTGTGCATGTCGAGGCACACAGTCAAGCACATGCTTGCAGTCTGGTCTTTGCCTGTGGCATTCTTGGGTCCCATCCACACAGTCTGACCCTATAGGTCCTGCAGCCCCTCTGCATTGCTTTACTTTAACACAGACCCAGGGAAGTCTTCCTACAGCTTGGCCTATTGCCCCATTTGCTGAACATAGCATATTGCCCTGACCTGTTAGGGTACTGCACCTTCTCCAGGGCTCTAACAGAAGACCCTCATTTGGATGCACAGACTCTTCCTCACCCCCACCAGTCTGGGAGCCCTTCTTTTTGGTCTAATGAGAATGCTCGTGTTTCAAGATGCCCTGATTTTTTTTTTCCTGTACACTCCGGTACTTCCTTATACTTTGTCACTTTTGGCACATCTAATCCCTTTATGTTTTCTTTTGGGATTATGTTTTTTGAAAAACAAAAGCTGGATAGATGGAAAGAATTCTATTGTTTTCTGTTCTTTCTTTCTAAAATGATTGATAAAGAGCTTGCATGAGGTAAAGGGAAAAGGGAACACAAGGGTAAATTCCCCAAATTGATATCACAGAATGGTATCCATATATACAAATGGGTAAAATCCTCCCACATCATTTTTTTTTTTCACACTGCAGGATCCACCTGACTTGGGGGCGGTTGACCACTAAGAAAAATCAACTACATGGGCTAGCATTTAAAAAAAAAACCAGTAAAATAGTAAACTAAAATTATAGCAAAAATTATTGTTTTGTTACTGTATACAAAGGCATTTTTAATATACAGACTTTTATTCTCTGTAGTTAAGAACTAAGACAATTTTAGAAGAATAGTTTATCAAAATGTTGATACCGTATTTCTAAAACTCATATAGTGTGACTTAATACAATACCTTTTACTATACAACTTGATATTTGAACTTCATTATCCAATTACAAATCAAATAGTAAATTTGGACAGCATGAAACACACACACACACTTGTCTACATGTCCTGGGCACAATAAATAGTAGATTTCTTAGTGTGAATTGCAGCAAAAATAATGCCTAGAAGAATTAGTCTAGCCCTGAGATCCTTATTAGAATCATCACATATCATGTTTAACTGATGCTCTGGTTTAGGGAAGTGAGTCAATTTTGTTGTCAGGAAGACTTATTCTTGAGTTCTGACTCAGCATGTGACCATAGCAGGTGATTTAACAGTGTTAAATTTTCATAATGTAGTGGAACATGAAAAATTTGCCATGTTTTGTGAAGACTAAAGGTAGTTCATATGAAGCACCTGGTACCAGGCATCATACACAGTAAACTCCCCGTATGTAAGAGGCCCATCCACCCAATGAACAAGACCTGTTGACCACTCACAAAATAGTTCACAACTTTCTTGTTTCTTTTAACTCCACTGCTATGTTCTTATTTTGGCTACTGTCCTCTCTCACCTAGACACTTTTGATAGACCCTTAACCTTTTTTTCTCTCTAGCTGTGGTCCGCCTTCTTTTTCATTCTAAATAAAACACACACACACATCATAAAGTTGACCATCCCTACAATTTCCAAGTGTACAGAGCAACGTGTCTATCACATATACACTGTCTTGCAGCAGATCCCTAAAACAGCCCCACCCCCACAACTTCAACCTTATACCTACCAAAGAACAGTTCTCTCCTGCCCTTGTCCCTTCCCCAGTGGATCATGGCAGTCTCCTGCTTGAAACATTATGATGGCTCTGCTTTGCACTCAACAGCCTTAAAAGGAAAGACAAATGTCCAGGACTGGCTACTTCTTCTCTCTCCAGCTCCGTCTCTTACTCTTACTCATCTTGCTCTCAGGGCTTCAGCCTCACAACTTCCCCAAATGTGCCCTGCTCTTTTATTTCCTCTGAATCAATGGAATTGCTTTTCCCTTTGCTTGGAATTCTCTTCCTACCCCTCCATTCACATAGATGCCACTACTCCTGAGAAACACTCCCTGGCCTTCTGGGTTATATGTCTCTGTAAGTTAGAAATGATTTTGGCTACAGATAGGAGTAAAACATATGTAAGAATGGCTTAAACAAATAGGAGTTTGTTTTTCTTACACAACAAGAAGAGTAGATATAAGCATTTGTTGGTTTAGTTAAAGAAGCCAATTATAACAGGGACCTTGTGGCCTTTCCCTCATAGTCATAGGATAGCAACAGCTTCTCTAAACATTAAGTCTCTCTTAGCAGGGTAGAAACACAGACCAGAGTGCTAGAGTTTCTTTTGAATATCTCCTTATTTATTTATTTATTTATTTATTTATTTATTTATTTATTTTAAACAGAGTCTCACTTTTTTGCACTTGGTGGAGTGCCATTGTGTCATAGCTCGCAGCAAGCTGAAACTCTAGGATGAAGCAATCCTCTAGCCTCAGCCTCCTGAGTAGCGGGGACTACAGGTGCCTGCCATACTACCCAGCTATTGCTCTGACTCAGGGTGGTCTTGAACCTGTGAGCTAAAGCAATCCACCCATCTCAGCTTCCCAGAGTGGTAGGATTACAGGCGTGAGCCACCACACCTGGCTGAATATCTCCTTCTTGACTGAAGTAAGAAGAGAAGTATTTCCATTAAGCCAGTAGATTTTCACATATATTCCACTGGCCAGAATTGTATTCGATGCTCACCCCTAGGCCAGGACCTGGGGCCACCAGTGATTAAGATATCTGATATAAAGAAGCGTGTGGTATTTAGAGATCTTAAACAAGCAATGGAGATAATTTTAGAGACCCTACTAGCTCTTTGCTCAGCAAACTATATATTTTCCTGAAGAGGTGTTCAATCACCTCTTCTTTAGTTTCTCCGTCTGCAGAAACTAGATTCCAAGATGACCCCAGTGACCCTGCACCTCCTTTAATGGTCTTATTCAACATTTTATTAGAATTACTCTGTGGGCCATTAGAATGTAACATAAATAGTGGCACACCACTTCCAAGACTAGGTATAAGGACATTTTGGTTTATACTTTACTCTCTTTTGGGTGACCACTCTCAGGGAAACCTGTGTACTAGGTACTCAGGTACTGTATAGAGGAGTTTGTCTAGCTAGTATCTGAGGTCTCATAGCAACAATTGGCAAGAAACTGATACATCCTTCTAGTAGCCATTTGAACCAATCATCTTGAAAGAGAATATTCTAGCCCCAATCAAGCTGTGAGATGAATGCAGCTCCAGCTGAGATCTTGGCTAGAACCTCATGTGAGACTGAACCCAAATTATCTAATTTTATGCTGCTCTTGAATTTCTGCTCCACATACATTGTGAAATAACAAATGTTTATTGTTTTATGCTCTTGAGTTTGGGGCTATTTGTTATGCAGCAGTAGAAACTAATGCACTACCCAACTGCCCCAGAAGGCTGCACATTTCTAAAACAAAACCCCAAACAAGAGCACAGCAACAACAGCAGCAGCCTTCAGTTATAAACTAGTAAGACAGCAGAAAGGCAGTTCTTTGTTTTTAACTCATTATATACAGAAAGGAGAATTCTTGTGTGGTTCCAGTGATCATTTTTATTTCAAGACAGTCATGAGTGACTTGGAGTAAGAAACAGCATGTGAAAGTATTGCTTCTTTGTTTAAAACTATTCACTTACTTACTGTTGTCATATTTAGTAATACTTTATGTTTCTTATAATTAGTTAATTAGTTAATGGACAAATTAATTATTTGGTGCACAACTGGATATATATATATTCCGTGGAGACAGCAGACAAAGACATTTGTACCACACTTTGAAAGATAAATAGGCACAAAAGCTCAATTATTAGCTAAGAAGCAAAGTAAAGAGGACAAGCTGCCATGCACTGCTGTGTGGCATTCCTCTGTCTTTGCTTTTCTGGGTCATTGCTTAGTAGCCTCATTGCTTCTCACACAGAAGTCACCTTCACAGAGAAGTGATCCTTGACCAAGCTACTTAAGTTCTGACCTTCCAGAATTTTCCAGAAAGAATTATCTGTTTATTTTCTGTGTAGCATATCTTAACCATCGGTAATGATCTTATTTAGGGTTGATTTATATGTTTTCTGTCTTCTCTGACTAGAACATAAGTCTTTGAGGGGAAACACCATTTCATCTTATTCACCATGCTATAAGCTAGAAGAAGCTTAGTGAATGGTTTTTGAATGAATGGTTTTGACCCAGCCTTGGTAACTAATTGGCTGTGACTCTGCTATAGGTGAAACATGCAGTTGAGTTAGCCATATTCGGAAAAAATCTATACTTTTTATGAGCTGTAACAGAACAAACAAAAGAAGGAAAGGAGAGAAACATCACTGGAATGTTTCAGTGGGCTTTAACTGAGACATTTCTTCTTCATTGAGTGATTCCTCCCAAAGAGAATGAGACCAGGGGTTTAGAATATCTATTAAAATTGGAATTAGTGATAATACTTTACCTGAATTATTCGATTTTATCCTGGTAAGAACCTTAGGAAGTTCTTGAATATATTTGTATGCATCTGGAATAATTTTCTCACTCAGATATTTTTTTTTTTTTTTTTTTTTGAGACAGAGCCTCAAGCTGTCACCCTGGATAGAGTGCCGTGGCATTACAGCTCACAGCAACCTCCAACTCCTGGGCTCAAGCGAGTCTCCTGCCTCCGCCTCCCAAGTAGCTGGGACCACAGGCACCCACCACAACGCCCTGCCATTTTTTGGTTGCAGCCGTCATTGTTGTTTGGCAGGCCCGGGCTGGATTCAAACCCGCCAGCTCAGGTGTACGTGGCTGGCGCCTTAGCCTGTTGAGCCACAGGCGCCGAGCCTCTCACTCAGATATGACTTGGGCTCCAACTTCTCCCCAAATACCTGTAAAGTAATGATTAGCAACACTTCTGGCTATAAGTTACAGTTATACCTGAACAAATAGCTTAAGTAGATAGTGGTTTATTTTTCTCAAGGTAGATGGTTGCAAGCACAGAGTCAGAATCTCAAAGGTACAGATGAAAATTATCCTGGGCCTCATGGTCTTGAGATGGCTGCTGTCAGTTCAATCATTACGTCTATATATAAATCAGTAAGAAAAGAATGAGGGGAGTACTGTGGCTGTCATCATTGTCCATCTGTGTTCCTTGTATTAGAAGATACCACTGTTCCTCAAATCTCATCTTTGACAGATTCTATTTAGACGTGACTGGCCATAACTGGAACACATGACCATGCAAACCTGCAAGGGAAGCCAAGCAAATAAGAAATGGAAATGATACGGCTGGGTCATTCCTCCAGACTTGGCCATGGTGATAAGAGAAATCCACTTGGGACTAGAATTAAGACAGACGGAAGAATCGATCTCCAGTTTTGCAACTAAACTGTCTTGCAAAAAATGAAATAAGAAATTCACAACTTAAGAAAAAACTTCTTTGTATCTACTTATAGTTCAGTTAAATTATTTATGGCACTTCAAACTGTTTTAAAGTGCTCAAATATCTGAAACTTTTTAGGTACCACAGTTGGCCATATCTTTTTCCCTGTGCTGATGCTCAAAACAACATATTATCAGGAGCTATAAAATAGGATAGGCTGATCCCTTTATTTTCTCCTGGCCTCCTCAATCTCCTGTTTTTTTTTTTTTTGTGTTCCTCTCTAGCAAATATATTAAGAGAAAGACCTCATTGCAATAACAAACAACAGACACCTTTATCACTTTGCCACTTCAAATACTATTCTCATTTTAGTCTTTTAAAAAGTTGCCCGTCTTGCTAGACTTCCAGAGAACTCTCAACTCTACTGTCTATGATGACTTTAGTTGGTGAATGGAGGGGGTGAGGAAAAAAGAAAGCCTGAAGGACTAGAAAGAAAGGAGGGAGGAAAGAAAGAGGGAAGAAAGGTAGAAGGATGCAAGGAAGGGAAGGGGCAGGGCGGGAGGAGGAATAAAAGGTGGAGCAGATTTGGGAAAGAAAATGATATAAAAGGGGAAAAGGAAATGGTGGCACCTGTGGCTCAAAGGAGTAGGGTGCTGGCTCCATGTGCCGGAGGTGGCAGGTTCAAGCCAGCCCCTGGCAAAAAACTGAAAAAAAAAAAGGAGAAAAGGAAGGAAGAATAGAAGAAATTACCCAAGAAAGACAGAAGAGAAAAAAAGAAGTGTGGACCTAGAACTTCCAAACATTGTATTACATTTGACCTGTCTATAATCCTGCAAGGTAGAACTCACAATTCCCACTGCACAGATGCGGAAATCTGGCTTCGTGAAGCTCACACAGCAATTCACTCGGATGATTCAGGAGTGGAGCACAGTATCAGTAGAGGCTGTACCCAAGATGATGGGAAATAAATGGAGCCTTGGAGGAGTCAGGCCAGAAAAAGGAAGAACAGGGAGAGACAAGGCAAAGTGGCCAGTCATGATTCAGGGGTACATGTGGTATTCTTTTGTCTTCATGAAAGCTGTGGTTACTTTTTAACGACTGGGCACACTAGTAGTCAGACTGATTAATTAGATTTGGGTGTACTTCTTACTAACCCCAGGAGGATTGCCAATAAATAGTGTTCAGACATCATGGCATGGAACTCAGAAGGAGGTCTTCACGAACAAAGCGAAGTTCTCTGGTTTGGTTCCTAGCGATGTTGATGGCTCCAAGGCAGGATTTGGTAATAAGTTTCCCATTGTGTCTAAGACCCTGCCCAAAGCTGGGGAGTTCCCAGAGTGACATGATGGCCCTAAGTGGGGATCCCAACATAGGGTGTCCCTTTGTCTCGGGCCTTCACATTGCCAAAGGACCACAGATTTACCACTGACAATGTATCTCCCTGAAGTTGCCTAAACACATCTGCTAAATTCAGAAAGTGCCCCAATTAAAACATGAAGAATGGCAGGAGACAATTACAAATATTATTTTAAGATAGGAAATGATACACACTGTAGATGGTATAGAAGACAATATTTTCTGAGAAATATGGGAACTGATGTTGCAAATTATTTAGCAGAGTACCACTTTAACAGTTTCAGACTGTATTTCCCACCTTGTAACCTTTATGATTTCCCTTTTACATGTACCCAAGTGCGATATATGATAAAATCCTTATTTAGTTATGCTTAAAATGCTTTTTCAGTAAGTACAAAAATTAAAATTCAAAGTGATAAAAACATTGCCTGATGGCTTAATTAGCAGAATTTAAAAATTTTTAATAAGGCATGAAATAATGGTGTCATGTTCTAAGAAATACAGGACATTGTGGTTATAATTAAGCCACTGACTTACAGCAGGAAAAACCTTGGAGTTTTCTTTTCATCTTATAGGTGGGGTAACTGAAGCACAGAGAGGTTAAAGGAGTTTTGCGCAATCTTGGCATCAGCTCATGGCAAAGCCAACCCTGGAGCCCTCATCTACTCATCACAGGACTGATAAACCCATCAGAGTGGGATGAAGATGGTCCAGAAGTTGGATCTGGCTACGAATCCTAACTCTTCTCTGACCTTGGGCATGTGAAATAACTGCTCCCTGCTTCAATGTCTTCATCTTCAAAATGAGAATAATAATTCATATCCCAGAATGTAGCTAGGGTGCAGATGAAATGCAACACTGTGAGACATTGGCCCAGGTAAAAGTTCATCCTGCAGTGGTCAGAGCGCTATTACGAAGCTGCCAACAATTACTTTCTTTTCAGATTTCAACTTTTGGAGACGACTTTACACGACTTTTACTTCTGCAAAGATAAAGCAAACTCCTACCTATTTTGGAGTGGAGTATTTCAGGAGCGTGAGCTAGATCTTTATAACAATGTCAAGGTGAATCTCTGCAACAATATTCTGGTCTGGGTCTGGACACTAGCACTAGTAAGTAAGTGTGTGTATTTGTGTGTGTATGTGTGTGAGAGAGAGAGAGAAAGAGAGAGAGAGAGGATTCTGCACACACATAGGCACCTAATACAGGTGATCTTTGGCTGCTATTATTTTTATGGCCCTGATGCTATCAATTATCACAGTTACAAACTGAGTTCAGAAAGATTAAAGATTAAGTGACCTGCCCAATATATTGGTGAAACCTAGATTCTACTGTAGGTGGAATGTCTTAAAGTGAGGAGGCTCCTACATACAAATGACCCTGAATCCTACCTTTAAGACATTATAACTGCCGAGATAGCAGAGCACCAGCCAAAGTCCCTCCATCCTGACCACGTGATGACTATAGAACTTTAAGCTCTGGTGACATTTCAGAACTAGTTGTTGAATACTCTGTACAACACGCCTGCTCAGAGGGAAAGTGTGAGTGAGGGCATGTGTGTGTGTGTGTGTGTGTGAGGGCGTGTACAGATCTTTCCCCCACACACCGATAGCTCTTGAAATACATTCAAAGGAATTGTTCTTGAGAATATTCTAGCCAAATGGGAAAGTGAACACTTTATAGGAAATCAGAAATGGGCCTTTGAGACTCATTTAGCCAAATCCTTACAGACATGCAGAAGGAAAAGGCTGACAGAGTTTGGACAAGCTGCAAATTAAAACACAAGCTCTGACACTTAATTCATTAGTGTCCAAAGCATTGTTCACTGTCACCAATTTAATTAGTCACTGAAAGAGTCCTGCTCACAACACAGGTTAGTATCACCTTAGAAAGCAAGTAAGTGCAATATCCAGATGAAGGCTGGGCTTGGTTGAATTTCTTAAGTTATACAGAGTTCCTCAATATTCTCATAGTTATTTCTTCATTCATTTACTCACTCACCCATTCCACTATTCAAACACAACAAAGCAACCAGTTGTGACTATCAATATAAGGAACAGTGCTTTCTGAGGAAGGAGAGTACAGCACAACAGGTGGTTCCATTCCTACTAGGTACTTTAGCCACTGTGTGTTTAAGTTTGGGGGTTAGGGAACTGAAGGAGTTCAGTGTCAATCTAAGACTCATGGAGAAGTTTGAGAGGACCAGAGTAAAGGCAGAGGTAATTGAGGGTTAAACACATGTTTCAGCAGGTGACCCCGAGGTCTTCATTAGACTTCCCCAAACCCACAAAATACTCAATGTGGGTAAATTTCTTGAAGAAATTATTAAAGTTAGAGGTGATTCATTTATTCTAAACCCATTACGTCTGATAGATACTTGTGGATCCTATGGCTAAGTCAGAGAGACATAGGTATAGAAGCTTCTGGGAATTAGTAGAGGTCGGGGGTGTGGTATCTATTATGTCTCTTCACAAACATTTTTTATTTATTCTGGAAGTATGGTAACATCTAGATTCCCCTTCTCCTTTGAGAATTTGGCACAGTCCTATGACTTGCAAGGCCAATGAAATAGGAACAGAAGCATCATGTGTCCCTTTCTGGAAGAAGGTTTATGAGCCGGTGTGTGACTCCCCACGTTCCTTTGCCATCGTGTCAGTGTCTGAGGAGATCAGGTATCAAGAAGGAAACTGTCAACTCTGTCAGGAATCCTGCTGCCCACTCTGAGTAAACTGTTACTTGAATAAGAGATAATTCTTAGTTATGTCAAGTCATTGAGATTTGGATATGTTTGCTATTATGGAATAACTCATCCTATCTTGCCTAAAACTAAAAACCTGAATTTCACAGTGGGAGTCAGTGATGCCCAGATCTTCAGCCTTAAGGGACTCAGGTAGATATGGGGATTATCAGGTAAATATTCATTGAGTACCTACTTGCTCCTGGTTATGCTGGAATCAGTAGAGACGGTGAAATAAACCAGTAAAATAGTGGCCAGAGGTCCATGGTGCTCAGTGTGTTGATGGACTACAGGGAAAGCACATATTCCCCACACTGGAAGTACCATGGAAGGTTCATTGCTCGAGCTAGTCCTTACATGCATGTGAAAGCGAGTCAAGACCAGGAGGTGGAGGGTGTTGCAAGTAGAGAGTATGTCACTGTGAGGCACAGACAAATGGGAAGTCTTGGCTCATTTTGAGGACTGCAAAGACATTTTATACTTAGGTGAAGCAGCTGAATGAAGCTAGGGAGGGAGCTAGACCTCCTTGGGTGCTGTGTCAGGGAGCTTGAATTTCATTTGCTTTATCGTAGGATGGTACTGAAGACTTTTGTCCTAGGTGATCCTCAAGCAATCCTAGAAAGCAAGTATTAGCCCCTAAGAGATAAGGGTAAACTGAGTTTCAAAGAAGGCAAATGAAATGTTTTGATTCCATGTAATTAGTGAGCAACCAATTTAGACTTGGATCTTATTCCCTAAACTTTTCAATTTCTTCTCTCACTATCTCCCTTCTTCAGGACACTCTGACCACAATGACCCGTGTTTTCCCTCCGACTCTTTAAGGTCTTTTGTTAGGGTTTTGTACTTCCCCTCCCCTCTGGCTGGGTTCCCCAACCTTCCATGGATTGCCTTTATTTTATGCTGTATGATCTCCCTAAAATGTCTTCTCTTGAAAGCACATGGTCTGACGTGCCTTCTCACACCAATTTTTCCTACTCCCTTTATTTCCAACTATATATTTTTCTTCATGGCACATTACTTTCTGAACATTTTCTTTGCCATATATTTATATGTTTTTGTCCCTATCTTTCTCCTTCAGACTATAAGCTCCATGAAAACTAGACTGCTGTTTGTTTTATTGGAAGATTGAGGAACCCAGCCAGAGGGGAGGGGAAGTACAAAAGACCTGCAGCCCTTGCACCTAGCATAGGTACCTGACTCATAGTAACTAGCTAACAAATGTCTAAGGGTGTTATAAACAGTCCAGTGAGTGGCTGTTTCAAGGGTGTAGCCTATATAAATGACTTTGTACACTATGCTGACATTTACAGTGAAGCTGTTATAAGCCAAGAAAGAGATTTGCTAATGATTTTTACTGTCTCTGGATCCCTTCAATTCCTATGTGTCACCCAGATTTCATATTGAAAAAAAATCAAGCAAAGAAGTTTCTTTTCAAAAACAAAGCAAAACAAATAAACAAATAAAAGAAGTCTCCCAACAATCACGCCAGATTATGTGTTGGGCAAAGGTCTTTCTTTGAATTCCTCAAGTATCTACTGATATTTTGAGCACTGAATATGTGCCAGACATCTTTGAGGACACACATAGAGATAAATAACACCATATCTCTGCTCATGTGACCAAAAGCTTGTATATTTTTATGCCATTATTTTGTTTTCTTGACTTTCAATAATAATCTGAATAACATTTTTATATTGAGGAAAACACATGTTTCTTGAGGAAAATATTCCAAATTGATGCAACAATGTGAGGAAGTAAAATCAAAGATAAAATTTCAGAATTTTAGAGTTGTGTGACCTCACATAAAATTTCAGATCATGTCTTTGGTTTATAAATGGAAAAGTGAATCGCAGATCTTAACTGACATGTCTAAGGCCACATGTAGCAGAATTGAGGAATTTAATTCTTCAGGTTCCTATTTTAGAGTTCTTCCTGTGCAGAAAATTAAAAATTAAAAAAGAGAGAAAATAGCAGAGGTATCTTCCATTCAGGGAAATATATAACCATGTTTAAGGGACATGGCTGATGGCATTTGTAAATGAATCATGATTTCCGCTTGATGATTGCTCAACCAAACAAAGCCAGCAGTTGAATTATGTTGAACTTTTTATTATCTGATAAGGGCTGGGGAATATGAATGAGCTTTATTGCTATGAATCTGCTTCTGAGATGTTACTTGGATGCAATTGCACCTTCAATTGTTATTTTCGATCTACATATATTACATAATATTCTGTTGATTCATGTTCACCTTTAAATTTGAAAGCTCAGTTGTTTTCTCAGTAATTAAAATTCCCACAGCACTTGCACAAGGCTTCAGAGGACAGACACACAAGGCCACTTGTAGAAGGACCAGAGCCCGTTGATCTGAATCTGATTACCATCCCTTCAGGAATGTCACCATACCCGATGTGCTAATTTGGATCCTCAAGTCTCTCATGTACACATGCTCTTGCCTTTCTCCATACCCTGGGTGAAGAAAGTAAAGCTATTGTGTGCCAGAATGAGGTTTCAGTGGTGGGTTACTAGGGTAGCTTTCTTGTCTGGATCTGTGGGGCAGCAGGATCCACCCCATACTGTTGGCTTCATCAACTCATAGGAGCTTTGGGGCTGAACATGGGAGCTGATGGCTGAGGTCAGGAGCTCATGGCCAAGGTCAAATGGGTTCACTATGGGCAATGACCAGAATAAGCCATTTCTTAATCTATGGTGAAATGAGAAACACAGCCATGGAGTACTTTTCCACCCGTTGTGACCAGATGCCTGCATAGTCTAGGAAGAAGTTCATGTTTCAGGTGCTCTGGGAACATACCCTTCAGCCTGGATGGCAGGAGTGATGGAAAAGCTGGAAGGCAAGCTTCTGTGAGGACTTGAAGCCACACACCAGCCCAGAGGCTCAGTTCTCACAAATATAGGATCCTTCCATTCCATTTATAGCTCTATTTGCACTCTTCTCATGACAATACTTCGATGTTCTTTCCGTCCAAACCAGCTGTGAGGATAATCACAGTAAGAACTCATGTGTGTTTTCAAATGAGAATTTCTTCATTATTTTGAAATACTCTATGTGAGAATGTTGGATTGCATTTGAAGTCCATTCACATTATCACAAGAAATGTCCTCATTACTTTTGTTGATGAAAGAAGAGAAAGCTTTTTCTGGATTCTGCAAGTTTAATTTCAGCCGTTGCAAATATTGAATGGTTTATAAAATCGTTTTGCATTTTATTATCACCTACTTGAACAAAGACAGTTTTTAGTTGGGGGTGGCTATTAAAAACTTTGCAAAGAGCCTCATTAAAAATTATCCATTAGGAATTGTATGTGACCAACTCAAGCATAAAATCCACAGTGAAATAAAAGCATCGCAGGAACAAGTTCAGGGTAACTATTAGAATCATGATGTTTTTTTTTCTTGTTTCTTGTTTCACGCAAGTTTAATATTTAATATGTTCTGTAATACTTTGAATTCTGTCTTTTCTTACCATAATTATGTTTCATAAGTAAAATTTAATGAATTTTTCTCTGCAATCAGCATCAGTGGACTGAATAATAGCGTCATATTTCCTATTGCAGTGAAAAAAAATCCTACACTGCATTGCATTGCACCATACTAAATACTACTTTTACAGTTTTCTATTGTGGTAATAATAATGATCTTTTCCTGTAGGTGATTTACAGCTTATTTGAACAGAAAACCCTTACTAGATTATATAACAATCTGGTGAGTAAGGCAGATGCTTTTCTGTCTTTGTCAAGCTTGCATCTTGCCTGCATTTATTCTAAAAGTAAATAGCTCATCTTTTTTGCTTCTTGTTATTGTCAGACACCATGCAAAGTTCTTCAAGAAGAGAGGTGACTGCATCCAAACCAGATAATTAAGATGAGGTTGGTTATTATGGGGAGGCTTACCATTATTATTATTTTAGAAATGTATAAATAATCTCAGAAATCCATGCAAGTGCTCATTGTAATACGTTACCAAACATTATAGCAGGGATAATGAAAGAATAATCCATCAACGTGTAGAATACGCTTTGCTTTGGAGAATGGAATCCTTGGCCAAAATGAAAAAGTGCATCACTACATCTCAGGAGAGGATATAAAAAGGTACATGATCTAGGAAAGTGTAAAGTGAGGTACTCGGGAGAAAAATGTATAATACAAGCCCATACAAGCCTGCATGTAACCCATATATTTCAGGCCACATAAGGCTGGGGTAAAACTAGGTTTATTGTAACAGCCACAGTGCTTTTCTGGCTTTGTCCCGCTGCTATGGTAAAGACACCTTGTCATATTCAAATCTGCTAACCTCAAATCTATCTGCATTTTCTCTCAACTCTGCCATCTCTCCTTCAGTTCAAGCCAAGCTAGCTTATCATCGGTCTCCTAGCATTCTTCCCCTCTCTGGTTGAGTCTTTTCTCTACCAGCAGTGTGATCTTTTGGCAATGCTAATGTGGTCATCAATTTAATGTACGACTAATCTGCTAACCTCCTCTCATAGATTCCTGTTGCTATTATGGTTAAATCGAAATCCCCAGCGCTGGCTCCCTGGCCTCTTTTAAACCAGCCTCTGTTGATCTCTCCACCTGGCCCTGAGTGACCTCTTTCATCATATCCTCTAAGCTCCTCTTCCTCAGTACCGATGGGCCTCTGCTCACCACTGCTCTGGTCTCTGTTTTCCTTTTTCCCTCTTGTGGCCTCAATAATTCCTTTTTATCCTTAATATCGCCACTTCATTGTTATGTCATCAGAAAATCCTCTCCCTGAGGATCAAATCTGATCCTCTGATTTGATCAACAACTCCTACCATAGGCTCTGCAAGGATGACATGACGTTTTCCTGATTGTGTTTTTCACATTTTCAACTTTAAATTGGCCTCATACTTCTTTGATTAATGTCCCTTTTTCTCTTTGGACCACTTAAGCTCTGTGAAAAAGAACTGTTGTCACATTTTTTGCTCAGTACTGTGACCTCGGAACCCAATGTTGGGTCTGGTCCAAAGTAAATGCTCTTTACATTTCAGCTGTTATTTGTTCTTAATTATATTTTTAGTGGAGCCTATTGGGGCTCTTCTGATCAACTGCTTAGCACCCATCACTTCTCCTTTTCCTGACATTGGCTCCTGCCATCCTTTTAGTAGCAAACCTCCCTATTACTTTAGTCTCCTATGTGCTGCTATTGTCTCCTTTAGGGACAAGAGTCACGATCCATTGTGCCTTCATGAAGTCCCCAGTGCTGATAGCCATGGCAGCAACAGAGTTCAGATCTGACCTCACCAGAGCCAGGAGGCTCCAGCTTCCCAAGAGGCTGTCTAGAGAAGTCAGGTCACATAGCCAAGCACCATGGAGGACTTGGTAACCCATGGGGTGCACTTGGACCAGATAGAGACGGAGACAATACAGAGTTGGTAAAGAAGTTGCCTACCCTCCTTCCCTCTGAGGCACTGAAGCCCAGTGGTGGCCCCATTCGGTTTTTACAGGGACAGCTTTCATGATCATTTTATTTTTTCTGAAGCTTGGACCAGTGTAGTAGTGTCCACCTGCTATTTGCTTCCCCTCTCTTTCTTCTGAGTTTTCCTTTCTCTTGTGCCCTGGCGTTGAACCCTGCATTAAAGGTGAGCTGTTAAGATTTGCCTCAGGCTATTTTGCAGGAAATCTGGGCTTATATGATTTTTCTTATTGTTTTAAAAGCCATCATATTCTTCCCAAAGGGCATCAATCTAAACAATTAGAAAACATTGGGCTTCATTTGTGCATTTATTGATGAAATATTTATTGAAGTCTCACTAGGAAACAGACTTAATTTCTGGCCTTTTAAGTACCAACATACAGATAAAGTTATTGCTGAACTTTAGAAGATCACTTCTAGGCTTTGGGAAAGTGAACCAGACATGAAACAAGCAAACCAGAAATTGCAGCAAGTGTTCAATAAAGATATAACCATTACCTTCCCCAGAGCTCTCAGGAGGGTTTTCCCAGAGGATGCTCAGAAGTGAACCTAAAGGATTAGACGGGATTTTTCCAAAGACCAAGTGGGTCATAGAGAAACCAGAAAGGCTCCCCAAGCAGAGGGAAACACAGCACATATAAATAGAGGTGAGGAAGATAGTGCCACAGCTAGAGAAATTGCAAGAGTTTATTTCAATGAGATGAAGCTGGGGAGGACTTTGGGCTCAGAGCTACAAAGAGACATTACCTTTCATTGTGGTCTGGGAACCACGTTTATAAGAAACACAATCAAGAAGGTCCAGTGAAGCATCCAAATAAAATGAAGATGATTCAGGGACGTGGTAGAATTAAATTGTGTTTGTTTATTCCAGGCTTCATTTTGTAGGAGGATTTCAAGCACTCTAAATTGGTTAAGTTCAGAAATAGGAAGAATGAAATTTGATAGCATCACAAAACATGGCATTTTAGGTCAGGCAGGACAGGAAAAGGGGTTGCTGTTTCTAGACACTAACTCAGAGAATGAAGCGGTAAATCTAGCATAGTTCACACTGAATTGGATCAGCTTTGGGTATCCTCTTCTTCTGTAGGGCATACTTCTTCTCAGTAATAATCATGAAATGGAATAAACATGTTTCATGAAGAAACTGGAATGTGTACTTGCCAAATAAAAATATTTCACTTTGCATTTTACACTTTTGCATTGTTTGAAATTTTGAGCAGAGATAAACATTCCATGTGGTGGCATAGAATGACAGACTGGAAGCAACTCAAACTCCTTTTCTTCATCTTTGTCATCACTGTGCTATTGCTGGTTATTTTTTCACCTGTTGGTTAAATATAGGAATAAGTACTACCATAGATGTCAGGATGCAAACCACACTTGAGCCTAAAGTGACTCCAAATGATTTCTAATTAACACAGACTTACGCTCAAAATCTATGTTTGCACCTGGGTCTGCCTGTGTTAGAGGCCTACTGTAGAAGTTCTCTGACTTAACTTCCATTTTATCAATGGACCATGAACATGTGATAATTTGAAGCTTACATTCATCTTTAGCAACACTTAACACTGGTAGCAACAATTGTTTAGAATTTGAAACAACAACAAATAATTGGGAGGATGTGTATTTTCTCCCTGACATCATTTGGATTTACCAGCACCTGGGTGACAATAAACACAGACCGACATCTAGCCAGGTGTGTTATTGCTTTTAAATCCTTCCAGACAATGCACTTCCTATTGCCTGTACCCAGGGCAGACTGCTTCCTGGTCTCACACTGGGTGCCACTAGAATTTATGAACATGGATTTTGGAGCTAAAAGAACTGGTTCAAATCCTGCCTCCTCCATTTCCGAGCTGTATGATCTTTGGAAAGTTGATTAACCCCTGAGTGTCGCAGTTGCCTCACCTGAAAAATGCAGGTATAGTAGTAACAATCTCATAAAATTATAATGAAGGTTGCACAAGTTACTAAATAAAGTGCTTCTGTGAGTGCCTGGTGCATAGGAAATACTGAATAGATATTAACTTAGATTCTCTGGTTCAAGGAGGTAAAGGAAGAGAGTGAGGGGAGAACTGAGCGGGTAGCAGAGACAGCACTGAAACCCAAGTCGTCTTGATTTTAGTTCACTGTTCCAATCCCAAATAGTATTGACTAATGTGATTGTGGTGACAAAATGAATGGCTGCTCAACAGGACCTGAAGACTCAGAACTTTGAAAGTTGAGAGAAGTTACCATAGGGAGATTGGTTTATGCAATAGTCACATACTAGTTTTTCAATGTCGGAGAAGGTACATAGGAAACCTCTCCAACTCAGTTTGGTGTGAGGTATTATTAGATATATCTGGAATGGCCACTCACTGTTTGTGCCTGTCTGCTGCTCAAAAATCTGTGATTTTATTACCATTATTATTGCACACGGATGCAGTCCAGTAGAAACATAACATGAGCTAAAAATGAAAGTCACATATACAATTTTAAATTTATATTAACCACCTTACAAAAAATAAAAAGAAATAAG
The DNA here is from genome assembly GCA_963574655.1 of Perodicticus potto. NCBI lineage: Eukaryota > Metazoa > Chordata > Mammalia > Primates > Lorisidae > Perodicticus > Perodicticus potto. The sequence continues at coordinate 32,978 of CAUYRH010137738.1, forward strand.
TGAATTAATAATGCATTTTATTTAACCCAATATAGCCAAATTTTATAACATCTAATTAATATAAAAATTAGTAAAGAGATATTTGACTTCTTTACCTTCCTTCCTTACTCCAATATGTATTGTACACTAAAGCATATCTCAGTTTGAACTGGCCAACCGCAAATGTTCAGGAGGCACAGTGACTAATGGCTACTATTCATATGTTTCTTTATTTATTTTATGTATTTATGTATTATTGTTTGGGATTCATTGAGGATACAATGAATTAGATTACACTGATTGCATTTGTTAAGGTCCCTCTTATAATTGTGTTCTTCCCCCAAGAGGTGTGCCGCACACCGTGAGCCTCATTCTGCCACCCTCCACCCTCCACTGCTCCCTCATTCTGCCACGCCTCACCTTCAATTGATTTGAGTTTTTCTCTTATGATGGTATGTATTAGAACATCTCCTGTCTTCATGTCAGAACTGAGTACATCAGATTCGTGCTTCTCCATTCTTGTGATACTTTACTAAGAAGAATGTATTCCAAATCTATCCTGGTTAATACAAAAGATCTGAAGTCTCCATCTTTTTTAGTGGCTGAATAATATTCCATGGCATATATATGCCACAGTTTGTTAATCCATTCCTGGGTTGGTGGGCATTTAGACTGTTAATACCTACTATTTAAAATAGTGCCAGTATGAAGAGTTACCCTAAAAGTCTGAGGATATGAAGAGTTATCAAAAACTTTTGATGATGCTATGTGCCAGATTTACATTTTAGATAGTCAAGTGAAATAAGGAATATCTAAAGATTAATTAATTAATTATTTCACCTCTATACTGCTCCAGGAGCTATGCTAGGGACAGGAGATTCCAACATGCATGAGACCAGAGATTGTTTTTGAAGAAAAAGCCATGTGTTAGAGCTGACAGGTGTGGTCTCTGAAATCATTGAACCTGGTCTTTAGTTCTGATGCCCACAATACATGGCTGGGTGGCTTTGGTAGGGTGACTTAACCACCCTGAGTCTCAGTTTCCCCCTATGTTAGTACTATGCAAGTTGCAAAGTTGCTGTAATGATTGGCATTTATACATTAATGTGCTTTGTAGAATGCAAAGCACAGAGCAGGTGTAAGATATAAAATCTATGGTGCTTCTTATCATTATTATCATTACTACTACTGTTATTTAGTGTCTCTTGACCTAGTAAGGAGTGTGGGGTGGGATAAGAAGGTGTAAATCCTCCTCCTGAAATAAGGTGATGGTTAAGCAAAAGTCTTGATTCAATGGGGTGTGTGTTAGAAGAACTAGAAGCACTCAGAGCTGGCAGGGAACTTGGCAGCCGTCTACAGCCTTTGTTCATCTTATTATTTCTTAAAAGACTGGTTTGTATAATACTTTGAATATCTGATTCCAATTTCAAGGAGAGAGGAGGCTTCTGAGATTGCCAGAGATACCCATTTCACTCTGCAAGCTAAGGTCCTGCTTTTTAAGTACAACACAGGCCTTGCTACCTCTTGTTTACATCTCCTTGGTTTACTCTGTCCCTGTAGGGACCACCGTGGGCGCACAAATATCTAGAAGTTTTCAAAATAAAATGATTTTATCTGCTTCAATCCTGAAAGCCATACAATGTAATTTGCAAACTTTGAGAAATGAACCTGCCTTTTGCTGTTGGCAATGGGGCTGGAGGCAGAATGTTGGCTTTGTGAGACCAGAGGTGATGGAGTTAGAAAGTTCCCCTTGGAATGGACCCCTGAGAATGCCATGGTATAGATAACACAGGGTGTCTGCAGTCTCTGTGGCTATGTAGGAGGACAGCTCTCCCACTATGACACCTGTGATCAAATTTTCAAATTGAAAATTGCCCTATTGTTAAATGTGACTGTAACAATGTCCTGAACCCTTGGAATAATTTCAGACACTATGGTTGAAACAATAAAAGGAGAAAGTGTTTTGGGTTTTCTTATTCTGTAGGTTGTCTACTCTGAGATTATTTCCTTTGCAGTACAGAAGCTTCTAAATTATTTATTATTGTTGTTGCTATGTTTGCTTCTGGACTCTTACTCATAAATTCTGTGCCTAGGTCAACGTCTAGAATATTTTTTCCCACATTTTCCCTAGAATTTTTATAGTTTCATGTCTTAAATTTAAGTCTTTAATTCATCTTGAGTTAATTTTTGTATGGGAATCATTCCTCTGCATTTGACTAGCTTTCCCAACACCATTTATTGAATAGAGCATCCTTTCCCCAGTGTACATTTCTTCTGTCTGTTGGTTGCAACTACATTGTTTTGTTCTGGGTTCTATATTCTCTTCCATTGGTCTATGTGCCTACATTTATACCAGTGCCATGCTATTTTGGTTTCTAGAGACTGGTAGTATAATTTGAAGTCAGGTAATGTGATGCTTCCTGAAATTTTTTTTTTTTTGAGAATTGTTTTGGGTATTTAGGTTCTCCTTTTTGGTTTGATATGAAATTTAGGATCTTTTTATCTAGATTTGTGAAAAATCATCTTGGTATTTTGGTAGGAATTATATGAAGTCACTCACAAATTGTACATTTGACAAAAGACTCATATCCAGAATCTACAAAGAACTCAAACAATTCCGCAAGAAAAAAAAAATAACTGCACAAAAAAAAGTGATCAAAAGACTTGAATAGATTTTTCTCACAAGAAAAATAGACCAAATGGCCAACAGACATGAAAAAAATGCTCAACATCACTAATTCTTTGGGAAATTCAAGTTAAAAATGCAATGACATAGCACCTTAACTGTCAGAATTACCATTATTAAAAAGTCAAAGAACTACAGATTTCGGCTTGGATGCAGTGAAAGGAAACATGTATACACTGTTGGTGGGAATGTAAACTAGCACGACTGCTATGGAAAGCAGTATACCTACCATTCATTCCAACAATCCTGCCACTGGGTATATAGCTGTAGGAAAAGAAGTTGTTTTATGAAAAGGACACCTGGACCCAGATGTTAATTGCATTTGCAGCACAATTCACAATTGCATAGATATGGAAGCAACTTAAGTGCGCATCAAATGATGAGTGAATAAAGAAAATGGGTGTTTTTATGTATGTATACATACATATATATGTGTGTGTGTGTTTTTATCTATATATATAATATATGTGTATATATATTACATATAATATATATATATATATACACACACACACACATATAAAAACACGCACGCAAACACACCCCTGTGGAGTACCACTCAGCCATACAAAAGAATGAAATAATGTCTTTTGCAGCAACTTGGATGGAACTGGAGACCCTATCCTAGGTGTAGTATTTCAGAAAAGAACAAATGTCACATGTTTTCACTTATAAGTGGGAGCTAAGCTAGAGATACAAGTGGCCATTAAAGAGGTATAATGGACATTGATTAAGAGTGAGCATGGGAGGGAGGTGAGGGATAAAAATCTACCTATCGGGTACGATGTGTACTATTCTGGTGATGGGCTCACTAACTTCAGCAAAATATAATTCATCCATGTAACAAACAACACAGGACCCCGTAAAGTTTTCTTAATTAAAAAAGAAGTTTTGGAGTTCTGAGAGAGGCTTCCTGGGGTTGAATCCTGGCTCTGTTACTTATAAGCTATATGTCCTTGGGCAAGTATCTTAGGGCCTATGCCTCAGTATCCTATTTATTAAAGACAATGATGAAAAGGTACATCGTGTGTTGTTACATGATTTAGGTGAAGTATTGCACTAGAATAATATTCAACTTTTAATAAAGGTTAGCTATTATTGTTGCTATGCTTATACTTCATTTTCCAGTCATTAATTTAAAAGTGTAGTTTTATATATAGGTAAATCAGAGTAATCATGCTATTTTGAAACTGCTTTAAAACTTTTTTTTTTTGAGACAGAGTTTTACTTTGTCACCCTCAGTAGAGTGCCATGGTGTTGCAGCTCACAGAAGCCTTAAACTCTTGGGCTCAAGTGATTCTCTTACCTCAGACTTCTAAGTAGCTGGGACTACAGGTGCCCACAATGCCTGGCTATTTTTGTTGCTATTGTTGTTGTTCTAATTGCTGTTTAGCAGACCTGGGCCAGGTTCTAACCCACCAGCTCCGGAGCATGTGGCTGTTGCCCTAACCATAGGTGCCACCTACTTTAAAACATTTTAGCACATTATTGGATATATTTCAACATCAATACATATAAATCATCATCATCATTTAAAACAGCATAATGGGCAGCAACGTGAATTGTGGAGCCAAAAGTTCTAGGTTTGAAGTGTGTTCTGCCCTCCCCAACTGTGCAGCCTATAGGGGGAAGTACTTTACTCTCCTTCTCTGTTTCCTCATGTTTAAAATGAGGATTAATAATATTAATAATACCTTCCACATAGAATTAGTATGAGGATAAAGTAGTAAATATTCATAAATATTAATTTGTAAAGAGCTTAGAACACAGAAAGCTTATGTAACGGTTTGTTAAAAAGAGAGAGAGAGGGATTCTGGGAAGATGGCTGACTAGTAGCAACCCATGGCAGAGGCTCCTGAGCAGAGGAAGAAAAACTGGATGGAATCTGACTCTATGAAGCCAAAGGTGGGGAGCTGAGCCAAGAAAGAAGTTTGGCAATCTGTAACTCCAAGGAAGAGCATTCGAGAAAACAAATTATAGGTACAAAGCCTATCGACTAGAGGACAGGACACTCCTCCCCCAGAAGGAGACCCACAGAAGGCTATCTGTGAGTGAGCAGGGAACAAAAGACCTCTCATTTTACCTTGCTGGAGAGAGCTGCTAAATTCCAGGTCTCTTTCTCCAGGGAGGTCCCACTAGACACCACCCTGCCAGGAATAAAATTGAACAGATATTTTCCCTCACAAGTCCAAACTCCCATTCCACCCTTCCTCCCTTGCATGGTGGTCTGAAGTTCTGCCCTCTGCAGAGCGCAGAGGGTTTGTTTTTGTCTTGAGAGAGCTGGGCATAGTGTGGACAGCCAACCATCAGGACGGAATCTGTGTCTAAACAGGAAGAAAGCGGGTATGAGAAGAAAGGGACACTGAGCAGGAGGAGGAGCAGTCCCCTGGTTATGACTATGCCTGGCCAGCGGTGGTATTGACCCTCCATTTGGGTTGTGTCTGATGGGATGGGGTGCAGAATCCCCCAGCTCTGTTGGCACCCACAGTGGGAGAGTGGTTGCCCCATGTGGACTGAGTTCTGCAGACAGGGCTGGTCCCCAGCCCCTGTTGGGCCTGTGAGCAGAGGCTTGCTAGGCATGGACTGAAACCTGAGAGTAAGGGTGTGGTTCCGTGATTCCAACAGAACCCTCAAGCAATGGCTTGCTGGGTGTGAACCAAGACCTGAGGGCTAGGGTGTGGTCTCCAGCAGGGCTGGTGAACAGAGGCTTACCTGGTGAGGATTGAGAGGGTGCGGTGCCCTGACTCTGACAGAGCCTGGGAACAGAGGCTTGCCAGCGAGTGCACTGAGACTGGCAGGGAGGGGTGTGGTCTCCTGACTCCAACTGGTCTGGCAAGCAGAGGCTAGCTGGGTGTGGAATGAGACCAGTGGGTGGTGACATGGCCCCTGGCTCCAACTGGGCCTTGGAACAGACAAGCGGACAACAATGTGGACTAAGTCTGGTGGGTGGGAGTGTGGATCCCTGGCTCCAATTGTGCTGTTGGAGACTCTTGAATCCCTCTCTGTTGAGCAGGGTTTGCACAACCTGAGATAATTTAATTGGAACCTGTGTCTGGTGCTGTCCACTCGGGGACATTCTGTGGTTGACCTTCAAAGTTCTGTAGCAGAAAAGAACTGAAGGGTGGGAGCTGGGTGCTGCCGCTGTTTGTATCTCTTCACAGTCAAGATTTAAACCTAATACTGTGGCTTCTTAGGATAGGGTAGAGGTTGGCTGATATCAAAACAGTCTCTGGCTAACACTCTGAAAGGGGTCTTTGTAAGGTTGTAGGAGATAAGCCACAATTACAAAGCCTAGTGCTTTGGTAAGAGGCTATCTCTACTACCTGGGAACCCCAATTCAAACTCACCCTACCAGTTCTAATAACCAAATGGTGGAAAATAAACATGGTGCAGACCTAACAGAAGAAATATGGCAACATGAATAACCAGAGTAGATCACCCCCCTACCCCAAGAAATGACAAAGGAGATACAACTGAAGATGCCATGCATAGACAAATGGCAATCTCAGAAATTGAATTCAGAATATGGATTGCAAATAAGATAAATAGGATGGAAGAAAAGATAGAAATTGAATTCCAAAGAGTAGTTCTAAAGTTGTCTCAAGAAATTAATGAATTCAAAGCCAAGTCACCAAAGATATGGACATAATGAGAAAAGAGCAGATTCAAAGAAATGAAAAAGTTAGTTGGGGACCTCAAAAATACAGTAGAATCCCTCACACTACAAAAATCTCTATTCCAAGAAATATGAAAATCTGAAGGAAATGGACCAATACCTGGAAACATGTCACCATCCTAGACTCAACCAGAAAGAATTAGAAATCTTGAATAGACCGATTACAATCACTGAAATAGCATCAACAATATGAAATCTCTTAAAACAGAAAAGTCCGGGACCAGATGGTTTCACATCCAAATTCTATCAAACCTTTCAAGGGGAACTAGTACTTATATTATACAACCTTTTCCAAAGCATAGAAAAAGATGGAATACTTCCCAAAACATTTGATGAAGCAAATATCACCCTGATACTCAAATCAGGAAAGGATTCAACAAAGAAAGAAAATCATAGACCAATATCATTAATGAATATCAGTGCAAAAATATTCAATAAGATCTTAGCAAACAGAATTCAAAAACACATCAAAAAAATTATATGCCATGATCAAGTTGGTTTTATTCCAGGGTTATAGGGTTAGTTCAACATATGCAAATCTATAAATATAATACATCACATCAATAAAATAGAAAACAAAGACCAGGGGGGAGGAGCCAAGATGGCGGTCTGTAGCCAGCTTTCTGCAGACGCTCCCGTCCAGAAGGAGAGTTAAAGGACAGAAATTTAGCAAGAAAGCCAACGGTTTGGAACTGAGCCAAAAGAGAAGGTCAAAGAACGCACATCATCCCTG
>CAUYRH010137743.1:0-44182 GCA_963574655.1 Perodicticus potto
GTGAAGGAATCAGCTTGGGTGAATATTTTATGAGGAGGACTCCCCAGGCAATTGAAGCAGTATCAAAAATACACTACTGGGACCTGATGAAACTAAAAAGCTTCTGCACGGCCAAGAACACAGTAAGTATAGCAAGCAGACAGCCCTCAGAATGGGAGAAAATATTTGCAGGTTATGCCTCCAACAAAGGTTTAATAACCACAATCCACAGAGAACTCAAACGTATTAGCAAGAAAAGAGCAAGTGATCCCATCTCAGGATGGGCAAAAGACTTGAAAAGAGACTTCTCTAAAGAAGACAGGTGCACAGCCTACAGACACATGAAAAAATGCTCACCATCCTTAATCATTAGAGAAATGCAAATCAAAACTACTCTGAGATATCACCTAACTCCAGTAAGATTAGCCCACATAACAAAATCCCAAAACCAGAGATGTTGGTGTTGATGTGGAGAGAAGGGAACACTTCTACACTGCTGGTGGGAATGCATACTAATACGTTCCTTTTGGAAGGATGTTTGGAGAATACTTAGAGATCTAAAAATTGACCTGCCATTTGATCCTATAATGCCTTTACTAGGTACATGCCCAGAAGAACAAAAATCACATTATAACAAAGACATCTGTACTAGAATGTTTATTGCAGCCCAATTCATAATTGCTAAGTCATGGAAGAAACCTAAGTGCCCATTGATCCACGAATGGATTAATAAATTGTGGTACATATATACCATGGACTATTACGCAGCCTTAAAGAAAGATGGAGACTTTACCACTTTCATGTTTACATGGATGGAGCTGGAACGTATTCTTCTTAGCAAAGTATCTCAAGAACGGAAGAAAAAGTATCCAATGTACTCAACCCTACTATGAAGCTAAATTATAGCTGCCGTATGAAGGACAACTATACATGGGTTGTGTCGTATAACCCAACTATAACACAAGAATATGGGGAAAGGGGCAAGGGTAGGGAGGGGAGGGAGGAGGTTGGGGTGGAGGGAGGGTAATTGGTGGGGCCACACGTACAGTGCATCTTAGAAGGGTACAGGCGAACCTTACTAAATGCAGAATACAAATGTCTTCATATAATAACTGAGAAATTGCCAGGAAGGCTATATTAATCAGTTTGATGAAAAGTTAAGATTGTATATGAAACCAGCACATTGTACCCCTTGATTGCGACTATTGTACACAGCTATGATTTAATAATAAAGACAATTAAAAAAAATAGTAGATTTGAGTTGTCTATAGCTTGTCACCATCAAATTTTCTCCATGTACCTATATTTTACCTCGTAAGGTGAACCTTAAAGATCTTGAAGGGATTTCAAACATCTTTTCATTTGTCTATTTGATTTTGCTTTTTATTATATTGTACCTAAACACATTTTATTTCTATTTTTTAAAAAGCTAGTAATTTTCTTCCATCACTTTCATTTTGTTTTTTAAATGTCTCTACAAATACTGCGGTTTCACTGAGCTATGATGTAGGGTTTATTCACAAAAGAGGTCTGGGTTCATTTACATATTATCATCAAAAAATTACTTTTTGATATTAATAATAAGTATAATGTACAATTTTTTTTTGCAGTTTTTGACCGGGACTGGGTTTGAATCCACCGCCTCTTGCATATGGGGCTGGCGCCCTACTCCTTTGAGCCACAGGCGCTGCCCCATATTGTCTGGATTCTTAAAGGAAAAATCTCTACTGCTCCACTTCTTAATTTCATATTGTTCTAAATTTTTTAAACTATTACTTTATGAGTTTAAATTTTTGCATTTCAAATTTTACATTCACATCAAAAATGTATATTGTGGAAAAATAGTTCGTATGTGATACATTTTTTAAAAAGTAAATAAAGAAAAACACTAAAGCCATATTTGTGCACACACGAAGATTTTGCCAACAATTGCTAACAATATTTCAGTACTTTTTTCACTATAAATTTTCATTATTCACATCCCAATCTATATCTCTGTTTATTTCTTTGTCTTTCCTTCCAGACTTCTGGCCTTATAAAAACAATATCATATGTTAATAATTCTTGGTTATCACTCTACTGCTTCCTAGCATTTCACTGATAAAAAATCCCAGACACTACATAAATACTTTTGAAAAACTAAGTGCATAATTGAACAAATGAAAATAAGTGATGAAATTTCCAATTTTAATTTTTCTGTGTGCTATTGATAGATAGTCAAGCAGATTATGTTTTAGTCTAACATCATGTGTAGAAAGATAGTCCTAACTAACAGCTCAGTAAATGAATGCTGAATATGAAAAAATTTCTAAAATGCCCAAATGTTAGAACAATGCCCTCACAGTCTATATCTTATGAAAATTTCAAAGAAAGCTAATTTGATCATTCATTAGAATGGTTTTTAAGTGTTTCATCAATTTCACCACAAGGAATATATTCAAATATTTTAAAACATTTGAAAATTCATGTTCTATTAGCTAATGTAATCATGTAATCATTCTATTAGCAGTCCTGTTTGTACAATTAATTTCTGTAGGAAGGAAAATGTATTTATTCCTAAAAAGAGAAAACTTTAAGCAAAATAGTTCAAATTGCCACAAATTCTTATGCACATATGAAATTGCTATGGAATTTTTTACAAAGACTTTGGAAGTCAACTAATGTTTGAAAAGAGCTACTAATTTCTTTATTTGAAAGGAAAATGAAGTTACAATTATAATTGGCTTCCAGAGTTTCAAAGAGGATCAAATGAATGGTGTAACTGAAAAAGCTTTATATAAACTAACTTTATATGTATAAAGTAGCTGTTACAACTGATAACAATTTTTACTTGTTCACAAAAGTGATTGCATTTTGAACACTAGCCTCTCTAAAATTCAGTATATGTTATCCCAAATTTAATACAGCCACTCCATATCTTAAGTTACTTTTCACAATCCATAAAATAAGACAGTTTCCTCACTCTTTGGTCTACTTGGTGACATAAGAAGAAAATATAATTTTAAGGCAATCTTGAAAAAACTAGAAACAATATCTCTGTAAATTCTTTGTTTGTTTTAAGTCATGGTAAAAGATTAAAAAAACAAACAAACCATCGTCTCATTCTGCTGAAGCACCGGCTTAGGGCACTTTAAAAGACTCATTTCTTTACCTTGATTTGGCACATTCAATTTCATCTCTTCAGTCACAAGTAACAAATCATAATTAAAGGAAAAGTGGAAAGGGTTCTTTTAGAAGACCATTTCTTGTATACAGACAAGTAATTAGAGTGACCTCAATATGGTGGCTTTCTTTGTCCCTGAGAGACAATACCTTCGTGCAGCAGGTAAACAAGCTTGGCTCTGCAAACCCTCAATGTGAACTGTCTCCCTGGAAGCCAGGAGTTGTCTTGTTTTCAGTGTCTTTGCAGTCAGATGAAAGGGAGTAGATCCTGCAGTGAAAGCAAGAGTGAGGAAGTTTAAAGTTTGACTTTGTTGTTATCTTACCATGAAAAGTTAGCTCATTAAGAGTTTGCTCTTGCCAGAAATCAGCAGTCAAGATTCCATCACACTTCCTTTAAACACACACACATCCATTAATGCATACAGAAAAATTCCAGAATACTTGGAAGAGTTTAGGAGAGAACAAGGTATGGCTGGACGTTTCAGTTTAAAATCAATGTTTTCTCATGGTGAGAGTTATGAGCAATTAGAATTTCATCTTCTCTAACACCAACAATGGATGGCCAATGGATAAGAACAATTTCATCTGGAATGAAGCCCAGTCCTAGAGAAAGTTTTGGTCTGAAGATCAATCAGACCAGTCTCTGGTCTCTTGCATTTTGTGAGGGGCCAAGATGTGATCATTAAAATATGCATTTATTTTGAAAATAATGGCAACTTACTTGACAGATTAGTAGCATTAATAGGAAATGTGGGCATATCTCAGGAAAAATATCGCTTCTTTAATATTTCCTTTTAAAAAATAAAAGACAGTGATGCCCGTATTATAACCATGATATGGTGGTTACATCACTCTGTGTTCAGTTAGGATTTCAAACATTGGAAATGAATCTGTTTATTGTTCTTGTTCTCACTGATCTCCAAGAAAAGAAGTTCCAAAACTCCCCCTCAAAATTCGATTTCATAATATCACAAAATGGATTGTTTATCTATCTATTTCTTCTGACCTCCAGAAGCTTCCTTTCTCTTCTTTTATTTTCTTTTTTCATTTTATTTATTTATTATTATTATTATTTTGCAGCAAAATCTTACTCTGGAGCCCAGTAGAGTGCCATGGAGTCAAGAGCTCACAGCAACCTCAAACTCTTGGGCTCAAGCAATGCTCTTGCCTCAGCTTCCCCAGTAGCTACTGATACCACCAAAACAACCAGCTAATTTTTCTATTTTTGGTAGGGATAGGATCTAATTCTTGCTGAGGCGGATCTTGAACTCCTGAGTGCAAGCAATCTACCTCCCTTGGCCACCCAGAGTGCTGGGATTACAGGTGTGAGCCACCATGCCCAGCTTCCAGTAGCTTTCCATATTCACACTTCTTGCCAGGAGTCTTTGCCATGCCTTTCAACAGATAAAGTATACTTTCATGTACCATGGACTTTGGGCTTGCCAGTACAGTATAGTTCGAAGTGACATGCATGAGCTTAGAGTACGAGGGGTACGGCATGCTTCTTATTTAATTTTTACAATCCTGCCATCCAAAGGAAAAGGGGCCATGCCCTACATAGGACATGGCTTTTCATTCTGTCCTCAAAGACTTGAAGAGCTGCCCTCAATCTGGAACTGACCCCAGCAGGACCCCACAGGCAGCAATAGAGCCAATGGTAAAGTCTAGGTTTTGGAATCAAACCACCTTATTGGAAATCTCAGCTGTACTGCTCACTTCCAACCTTGAATGGCATGTCTGTTTAGCCAGAGAAATACTGAAAATTTCCTACTTTAATTCTTCCTTTGGTAAGTCCCTTGTACTTCTAAATCCAGGCAAAAAATACGGCCCAAGATAAGATGGAAGATAAAAACTGAGTTAAAACCATCCTTAGCAATGATCCTGATAAATAGTAAAATTATTCGTAATAAGGGTTTGATTAGTCAAAGTCTAGGCCACCTATGACCTTCACAGAGCCATGAAGTTAAACTGTCTCTGGGGCACATACCTTCTGCCGGTAGAGTGAGAACTTCAGACTGGATGGACTTTAAATGGTGACTGAGTCTGTTGACTGCCTTTCATGGATGAGAGAATTGAGGCCTAGAAAGATGAATTGTCTTTCCCCAAACTGGGTAATGGCAAATGTGTCACTTAAACCAATAAAATGGTTTTATAAATGGCAGTTAGATGTACTGTCTGACATCTAAAGAACATATTTCCTCCCACTTTCTCTTCTCAGAGTGGTGCAATGTCTATGTCCCACAGCATATTTTCTTTATTTTCACAGAATAAGCAACAAATATCAGTTTCATGAGAAGGAAATGAAATGCATAAAAGGGCATATGTTGTCAGTGGGGAAGTGTCTGTGAAGTCCCGTTTGCATGAGGAATCTAACTGCACTGTTAGTAAAGAGGTTTCATGGAGGGTCGGAGCACCCTGGTAACCAGTACAGCCCTTACAAGCTGTTGTCTGCACATCTATTTTTGTTGATGTTACACAATTTAAACACTGTCACTAATTTACCCACTTTTCAAAGGTTTAAGCTTTTAGGATTAAATGTAAAGAGAGAGTTTCAAATATGAGGATAAGAGCAGCAGTTCTCAAAACTACTTAAGGATTTATTTTTAGTTTCCAGCTGTGTGATCTGTAAGATAAAGACGCCTTTGACCACCTTCTTTCTTTGCCACCATGAAAAAAATATACATATATCTGTAGCAATAGAATGCAAAAGAGCTTTTAATAAGACTATTATGTGAGCCAAAAAGGAAAGAGAAAATAAAAACAAAAGAGAAACTGAAGTGAGTACTAGACCAAGAAGAAAAAAAGAAACAGGCAAAAAAGAAAAAGTGAAAAAGAAAAAAAAAAAGAGCATGAATAAGAGAAGGTCAAAGGGTGGTACCTGCTTACCTTTTTATGACTCCTCCTAGCCATGGACTCCAACCTGGAATCATCCGCAGCTGTAGGGCCCCCTGACGTTCCAGCCTACCTCTGTACCTGAACTTAGCCCAACTGATTCTCAAGAGGTAACTCCTTGCAGCTGGGTTTGCTGCTGAAACTATGGGGATCATAGAGGACTTAGACATGAGAATCTGCATTTTTCATCCTTTCCTCACTCCATGCAGACCTAACAATTAAAAGCAGCAGATAGAGAAAGAAGTGGTTCCCCAAGGACGGCCACCTCCATATGGCTCCAGCTTTCTCTGAAGTACCACCAGACAGCAAACAAGAGAAGAACTCAGGATCCAAGATGGTCCCTATTGTTCTGAGAGTTTGGGTTCAGGAGAGAACTAACATGACTTAAGCTATGAATTCTACAAATTAACCCACCCTTAAACTGTGTAAAGTTGTACATCAGATGAAATTATCTAATGTGTTTTTTTTTTCTTCTTCTTCTTCTTCTTCTTCTTCTTCTTCTTCTTCTTCTTCTTCTTCTTCTTCTTCTTCTTCTTCTTCTTCTAGGGTGACGACATGATGTGTTCATATAAAATCTGTCCTTGCTGTCATGCAGCCGAGAAGGAAGGGGGCAACATTGGAATTGCATTAAACCCTTCTAAGTCCATCTGGATGGCTTGTAGGTAGCAATTCCCCCATCCCTGTGAATCCCAGCAATCCATCAAGGGGAATTACTGGTGAAAATGACAAGAAAATTTCATAAACCTTGCTTTCATTTTATTCCAGTAGATGTGAGGATTCATGCAGTTTAAGCAGATTATGTTACTGAACTGGAGCTTGGTTGAATGATTAAAAGATAAAACAATTCCATTTAAATCCTTACCTAAATTGATCAGCTTGGGTTTTCTGAATTGCACTGTGAAGTTTTGTCATAAAATGGAAATGTTTCATTCAAAATAATAAAAGCTATTGACTTACAAGTGGAGCAATTAATATTAACATACCAGTTTTATAATTAATTTAGTGCCACATAAAAGAAAAAAATCAATATCTTCTAGTTTTGGTGATTAAAGGAATATTAGAACTTTGAAAATACATTTATATGTCTAGCAAGTTGAACTCCTTTTAGAGGCAGTACTTAAAGGGTTAGCTGTTGAATTTGCATTACTAGTTACCCCATTAGTAATTACTTAATTAAATAAGAAGACTAAACATGTACACATTCTTGGTAAGTTCCATTTCAAAATGGAACACAGGAATATATCTTTTTATGTGAGAGCGAAAAAAGCTTTTACCTGCTCTGGAGAATCTAATGATGGGTTCCATGTCATGAAACACAGAAGTCTGCAAAATCCTGCTGTTTTTCTCTTGAAAGAGAACTAACTGCCTTTTAGAGTTCCTATCCCCAGGCAAAGACAGCAGGCATAACTGAGAGGATAGTGGTTTAGTCTTCTCCCAAGTTCTTCATCAGTTATTTTAGGTAGTGAATACTAAACACTGTTAAATGGGATGGCCTTCATCATCACCCCAAGTCTCCATGCAAACTGCAGCTTAGAATAGATACATAGTCCTAGACACTTACTTTCATTCTTCCTTTCCTCATCAGCTTTCCTCATCAGCTTTCCTCAACTACACAGAAGGCAGAAGTCACATATTTTGGAAGAGTCTAGTCCATTTTGTGTTGCCATGAAGGAATACTGGAGGCAGGGTAATTTATAAATGAAAGGGGTTTATTTGGCTCCCACTTCAGCAGGCTGTATGAATATCATGGCGCCAGCAGCTGCTTCTGGTGAGGGCCTCTGGCTGCTGCATCTCCTGGGAAAGTGGAGGGAAGACACTGGGTGCACAGACCATGTAGCGAGAAACGAAGCAGTGCCAGGATCTTCAGAACGACCAGTTCTCACAAGAACACTTGCCCTGGATTATGAGGGATCTGCCCCCTGACCCACACACCTCCTATTAAGCCCCACTTCCAACGGGGGGTTAAATTTCAACATGAGGTTTAGAAGGAACAAACATCCAAGCCACAGCAAAAGGGTTGTTATAAATATGAAGTAAGTTAGCAAACTGAATCTACCTAATGCAATCGAGATATTATTTCTCAATGATGTTCTCTCTCTCCCCTTGTTTCTTTTTCTACAAGTATCTTTATGTGATATTTGGTGGTTATGAGGGAAAAGAAATCAGAAAAGAATCTGAAATATGTAGAAAGAGTTATTCAGAGAAAAAAAATGTTGGCAAAAACAAAAAAAACTTTTTATAATAAACAACATGCATTCCTTCCAACAAACTTATCTTTTGAATCCTATTTGGATGCTTTCTTCAATCAATAATAGGTAGGTTTTCTAAAATCTCCATGTGTATTACCTTTCATTATATAAGAAATACACAGCAAGATGACATTTACAGTTTTCAGTGGCATGGGTCTTTTGTTTGTTTAACTATAAAAATGTTTATTTGCATGAGCCCGAAATTTAAAAATTATAAGCCTATAGAGGTTTCATTTATTATGAATATTGCCTTAAGAAAATGCTATTTTTTTAGTTATATATATATACATACAATATAAACTGTCTGACCATTAAGTTTGTGAACTTCCTGGGGAAGGTGCTACATAACTCATTGCTGAATATCACTACGGTCACCTCTGAAGCACTCACCCTGGGAAGCTATGCACCAGTGTCTAGTGAACCTTTCAAAGCAATTTTGGAACTCTGTCTGGAATGACTATCAGAGCTGTTGTCATACGAGGTCTGACAATTAAGTTTGCAAACTTGCCACACTGAGTTTATGTTAGCAGCACTGTATAAATAATTCAATAGGGTTTCGTAACCTTGGTATGTCAGTGCCCCACACTATGTTCACGTGCATGTGTGGCAGTGTCTTGCTGAATGGTGTTCATTGTCCTTACTGCATGTTTTTGTGTGCCATACAATGATAGCTCTGGTGGCCATTCCAGAAAAAGAGTTCCAAAATTGCTTTGAAGCATGGACTAGGTGCTGACATTGGTTCATAGCTTCCCTATAGGAGTATTTCAAAATGACCATAGTGGTATTCAACAATGAGGTATGTAACCCTTTTTCTAGGATGAGTTTGAGAACTTGATTGTACGATCTCATACATACACACACACACACACAAATTACATACGTATAACTTTCCCAGGTGAAAATAAAGTTTTTCTGCCACAAAGAACAAATGTTTCTTTGTCAGTAAACATATTTCAAGCTTTCTACTGAAATACCAGATAATAATAATAGCTAATATTTATTGATCATTTACTATTTGACAGACTTTATATTTAGAACTTAAAGATCATTACCTAATTCATTCCTCATAATTCCCTGGAGAAAGGTGTTAGAATTGTGCCCATTTTATGGGAGAAGATACCAGAGTTTAGAGATATTATATAACATCTCAAACCGATTCTCTTACAATTTTTCACCCAGAAATTTAACCCCATTTCTCACTAATTACAAAACTCAAACCCCTTGTACTGCTAGAAAAACCAAACAGTAACAGCAAAAAATAGCTTTACATGAAAGTCATTTCAGGAATAAGAGATTATTCATGGAACTTTGTTTATTTGTTTTTTTTTTACTTTTAGAAAATTTCCCTGTTTTTTTCTTTTTGTTTTGTTTTGGTGTTTTTTTGTAGAGACAGAGTCTCACTTTATTGCCCTCTGTAGAGTGCCGTGGCATCACACAGCTCACAGCAACCTCCAACTCCTGGGCTTAGGCGGTTCTCTTGCCTCAGTCTCCCGAGTAGCTGGGACTACAGGCGCCCACTACAACGCCTGGCTATTTTTTTGTTTTGGAGTTCAGCCGAGGCCAGGTTTGAACTCGCCACCTTCAGGATATGGGGCCAGCGCCCTACTTGCTGAGCCACAGGCATGGCCCAATTTCTCTGTTTTTTGCAACATGAAAGACATAAGAGGAACAATCTTTGAGAGGAAAATTTAAGAAATTACAAAAATGAGATTTATACTTATGTTCTACTTTCCTACTTATTTTTGTAAGAAATTAGCTACTTTCGGCTCTGTGCCTATGGGTCAAGTGGCGAAGGTGCCAGCCACATATACCTGAGCTGGCGGGTTCGAATCCAGCCTGGGCCCACCAAATAACAATGCCAACTGCAACAAAAAAATAGCTGGGCGTTGTGGCGGGTGCCTGTAGTCCCAGCTACGTGGGAGGCTGAGGCAGGAGAATTGCTGGAGCCAAGAGTTGGAGGTTGCTGTGAATTGTAATGCTGCAACACTCTACCCAGGGCAACAGCTTGAGGCTCTGTCTCAAAAAAAAAAAATAGCTGCTTTCAAAGGATCATGGAGTTAGAGGGAGAAATTTGGGATCTGGAAAGTGAAGAACAACTCAAAAGCTGTTATCAAGTAACATAGGCTTTCTAGGATTGCAGGATTCTTATCAGTTAGGATAGGAAAAGTTGTGCTTTACAAAAAACAATCTTCAGATCACTAGTGACTTCTACACAAAAGGTTTTTAAGATGTCTTTGTTTCGTTTTATTTTTCATCTCCCATTCTACATGTACAACCATGGTCACCTGGGGGCCCTGCTCTGCATTGTCTTAGACTGAGACCCAGACTGATGGATGGCCCCAGTCACAACCTAGAGTTGGGTCATTGCTGTATCTGAGGAAAAAGAGAACTCTAGAGGACAGCAACAACAGCAGGTAATTCTCAATCCAAAGGCACATCATTTCTCAAAGCTCATCAGCCTGAACTAGACATATGGCTTCACCCAGCCCTAAAGGTATCAGAAATTAAACCCATTCAGGTGCCTGACACCTACAGATGTTCAGAGCAGACCATGAAGAAATGGGCAGTGCAGTGCACAAGGGCTGGCATGGAGCTACAAAGACATCAAAGTAGCTCTTTGGGGAGAAGCTTATTTTTCTTAACAACAGAAGTACAAAAGTCCCCTTACGATGATATCTGATGGCATGAGATTAATATTTGGATAAGCCATCTGGAACTGAGGCTCCAGGGCTTGTGAGATGAGAGAGAGATATCTAAATAATGTCAAGGGAAATAGAGGAAATCTAAGGACTGACAGATGAAGAGGGACTTCAGAAAATAATTAAAGGTGTTTAAGGGGAATGAAACAACAGGCTCATAGTTAAGCTGGTATATTTGTCATTGTTTTGTGGAGTTGTAGGTTCTAAATTTTGCATCCAGGTTGTTCATGCCAAGTCAACACCTGAAACATCTGACCTTTCCTTTCTTTATTCTCCATTTGCAAACTATAGAAGAACCTAACACTAGGGTTGGAGGAATACAGGCTCAGTTTAGGAGAATTTCCTCCAAGTCAGTACAATTTAGTGAAAATGTAAAATATGTCTCACATTTTTTATTCATTTTATATATTTGAAAATAGAGGACTAAGGGAAACATTCAAATAACCCAGCAGCAGAGCCAGAATCTAGCTGCGCATTTGCCTCCTAACACCCAACCCATCATTCTGTTTATTCAATCTACTGTCTTGTCAAAAGCTAAACTCTGATTTAGCCATGAAACGTAAAGACATCCACCATTAAATTCTAGAAAATACACTTGACCTATTCTGATTTCGCTCATATTCCCCTCTGCTTTCTTCTATTTCTAGAAATATCTGCTCAAGGGTCAGTTCTTTCAAAGAGAGTCAAACATTTTCACCACCTCACTCCAGGATGGACCTATGTATATTGTGAAGTCGCTCCAGGCAGAGAGGACATCCTTTTCATGCTTGATACTTTGATCTCTTCTTCTCCTTGGTAGTTTTCTTGAAGTTAGCTTTCTCCTCCCCTAGTGGCCTTTAAATATTTTTTTCAAAAAGATCATATCTTTTCAATTTCTTATTTCCTTTCATCTTAGCCATATTTTTGGAGTTATTATAAAAGGTAGATAGGTTTTCATTTTATTTTTTTTTCCTTATGGGGTAAAGTATTGTTCTGTCTTTGCTCTTCTCCTCATTCTATTCTATTGTCAATGAATTATTTCTCTGTTATTAATCATTTATCAATCACCCACTGACTCACAGAGTCTTTGGCCACATTTAACATGTTGACCATCGAGTCTCTACAGACTGATGACTTCCTTTGGTTACAGTCTTCCCATGTTCAGCTTCATTTTTGGAAGGAGAAGTGTAGTTCCCATGCTTACCTTCATGTGCAGAAGGAGAAGGACCCAGCCATGGGGGGCAGGGCAGGCAATTGCTACAATAGTATAATTATAAACTTTATGTTTGCATCATTTCAAAAAAAGTCAAAGCTCCAAGTCACAACAACCAACTATCCAAGACTAGTTTGTACAGGTTTATAAGTCCCCAAGGAAAATGGAAGGAACTGTCAGACTACTAAGGTCTCCGTGGCCCCACCAAGACTCAGAGAGGAAACTCTCCCAAAAGGAACCAGAATAGAATATTTGAGTTAAAATAAAAAGGGAAACATCCACTAATATCTAATATTTTGACTTCCAAAAATCAAAGTATACCCTTTATTCTACACTTACATGTCCCAAAATGTTCAAGTTCATGTGAATAAACATGTCTCAAAAGCAGCTATAATAATATTACTGATAATATTCCTTACCTAAAGGGAGATGATTCAAAACATCACCCCTCACTGCATTTAGCTTTAATTCTTGAATCTCAGAATACTCATTTCTCTACTGATTTTGCTAGTACCTCGCCAGTTTTCAACAATATTGATGAAATAGAAAATTTAAACATCACCAGTAAACCCTCTTTTCAATTGTAAGGAAAAGTAAGAGGGAAAAAAAGTAAGAGCACACTCAGCTAGGCACCTGTGGCTCAACGGGCTAAGGCGCCAGCCACGTACACCCGAGCTGGTGGGTTCGAATCCAGCCCGGGCCCGCCAAGCAACAATGATGGCTACAACCAAAAAATGGCCAGGCATTGTGGCGGGCGCCTGTAGTCCCAGCTACTTGGGAGGCGGAAGCAAGAGACTCGCTTGGGACCAGGAATTGGAGGTTGCTGTGAGCTGTGATGCCACGGCACTCTCTCCAGGGTGACAGCTTGAGGCTCTGTCTCAAAAAAAAAAAAAAAAAAAAAAAAAAAGTAAGAGCACACATCATAAATATATGCTGCTTCAAGGAAGAGAAACCATGGCATTAAAGAATGATCATTACTATTATCAATTAAATTAGCAAACAGCATTTCTTTTTTAAATTAAATCATAGCTGTGTACATTAATGCAATCATGGTATAAAATGTGCTGGTTTCATATATAATCTGAAATATTTTAATCAAACTGGTTAACATAGCCCTCAAGGCATTTTCTTAGTTATTATGTTAAGACCTTTATATTCCGCATTTAGTAAGTTTCACCTGCACCCTTCTAAGTTGCACTGTAGGTGTGGTCCTACCAATTACCCTCCCTCTACCCATCCTCCTCCACTCCCCTCCACTCCCTTGCCCCTGTCCCCATATTCTTGTGCTATAATTGGGTTATAGCCTTCATATGAAAGCTATAAATTAATTTTATAGTAGGGCTGAGTACATTGGATACTTTTTCTTCCATTCTTGAGATACTTTGCTAAGAAGAATATGTTCCAGCTCCATCCATGTAAGCATGAAAAAGGTAAAGTCTTCATCTTTCTTTAAAGCTGCATAATATTCCATGGTGTACATATACCACAATTTATTAATCCATTCATGGGTCGATGGGCACTTGGGCTTCTTCCATGACTTAGCAATTATGAATTGAGCTGCAATAAACCAACAGCATTTCTTAAGCACTGGATTTTGTGCTTGCTTCTGCATACTAATAACAAGTTCAGGAGGTAGGTTCCATTTTCATTCACATTTTAATGGAAACAAAACACACACAGAGCTTGGAAGTCTGCTGAGTGAGGAAGGCAGGTGAGACCCAGACCCAGGTGAGACCCTACACATACACACTGTTCACCACACCTGCTGCAGGCTGTTGCTTCCTTGAACATTACAATGAAGTCCACAGGGTGTGGTCACGGTCCTCAATTCTGCAACTGGACTCAAGGCAGTTGAAGTTGATGACATCTATGATATTCATTTTTTATTACACATCTGCTTACCTTCTGTTGGCATCTCATAATTTTGTTTCTTTACCCACTGGAGTGACCCAAATTGTATCAGGGAAGGACTCAGAATCCTGGTCTTATGGTCTTTTTGAGGTTGTGCTATGATCCCAAGCACTTTTGCCCTTGCATATGATAATGCAAAGAAGTGTTCAATTTGTGCCTCTTCCTACTTTTGGATAGTGACAAAACCATTTTCTCTCAGTAGGTGTAATCTACACAACCCATAATGTGACTCTTGAACCCCATGGCACAAGCAGGGAAGGCTCCTATTTCACTGGAATCATCAATGTGTTCCCTAATGATAACATTCTACATTCTAATCACCATCCCCAGGTCATGGAGATGGGAAGGAAATGTTTCTGCTATTGTGTGTGTGATTAAAAAGAATCCCACCCCATTTCTGTCTTTATTCTTACACCTATGTACCAGCTATGGGAAAAATATTGATGGCGTGTCCAGATATCATGCCACAAGCTGAAAACAACACCACAACTCAAGGGTATTGTTTTCCAGCTGGTGTTGTTGCCACATCTTTAATAAGCTATTCCACCAATCGACAGGACCAGCTGCTTCTGGGTGATGATATGTTACGTTAAGATCTGTGAATCCCAGTGGCATCCATTCACTGTCTAGTTTCTTTCACTGCAAATTAAGTCACTTGATAAGACTCATTGTAATTTGAGATTCCTCCGGCTTCCAGAAAATTTCTCTCTTGTCTAGTGGTGCTGAAAGATAAATGATAGCTACAAAAAGTAAATTCAGATCTGAAATGATGTTTAGTTCATGAGGACAAATGGTAGTGCCCTCTCTGTTATGGATGGAGTCTATTTAAAGAACTACCATCAGGGACTTACTGCTACCTGAAAGTAATGGTACCACATAAATGCTCAAGGTTGGTTACTGCTGGTGGCATATTAGAAATTCAAAGCCAGGCCAGCACAGACAAGGGGAAGTATGATGATAGGCTCCACTCCCATCATGAGTCTGGCTCTCAAAGGATACTTCATTCAAAGTGACCACATGTCTAATTGCATTAACTATTTCACCCCAGTATACCATATGCCTTCGGGAAATTCACTGTTAACTATAATTTGGGTGAAGTTTTCCCAGTCACCCTTGGAGAACTCATTCAATAGTGGTTAGACTCAGATTAATGAAAATAAATAAATAAGTAGGGAGATTTAATGCAATGATCCCCATGACTGCATTAGTCAAAGTTAATTGGATGCTCAATTGATTGAAAATTGCAACTACCTTTTAAAGTATAAAAAAATAGAATAGTTAAGATACACAGAGTCATATTAATTATGGTTAAAACTTTGTTAATCTCAATCGAAAGGTTTATGACTCTGAATTATTTTTCTTAGCCCGTTTAGGCAATATTAGCTGAAGAAAAGTTAAAAGAAATCACTTCTTTTTTTTAAAAGAAAAACAAGTTAAAGTATAAAGTTCCTTTCACTATACAAATATGAATCCTCTGACAGTTTCTCAAGGTTTTCTCACATTTAATCTTCAGTGTTATTTGGCAATTATACAGCAAAATTCTTGATCCTTGCTCTCCAAACTCTATTAAACAGTTAATAAAATTTAAAACAATGATATCAAGCTATTATTTATTTCAGTAATATTCTTTCTACTCCTGACCTGTGAGTAATTATACTTCAACTGCGTTGCACGGAAAGCCCTACTGCCCTTTAATTCTAAACTTGTGTAAGGTAATTTGTCTTCTTATTTGTGTACTTTGGGAGAATCTTGAAAATTTTCAGTTAAATAAGCCAAACATTACTATCTTTTATTCTATACTGGAATCACCCAATCCCAATCAGAGCTTGTCTTTGTTATTGAAATATTTTTGGTGCCACAAATAAAACAAAAAATGAAGGAAGGCAGGAGGGAAGGAAAGAAGGAAGGGAGGGAGGGAAGGAGGGAATGAGGATGCAGAGGGAGGAAAGAAAAACTTGCTCATCGTAATAGTTCCTCTCATTTATATATTTCAGATTGGAAACTCCCTGCATCCTCATTGGACACTTAAAATAATGGATCCCTAATTTCTTAAATCATCACCACCAAAAAAAATAAGTAAAACAGCCACCATTAAAAAAAAAAAAAAAAAAAAAAAAAAACATTTCCATGGTTTATTTTAGTACATTCTTATTATAGAAGACTTTAAATAAAATCAAAATAAGAAAACAAACAACAATAACAATTCTGTAATTCCAGACTCAGGAGATCCACTTCTTTGTTAGGTGATTTAGGCAGATCACTTATTTTCTCACTATCAATTTTCCCACCTTCACAATGTAAATAATACAATAATGTCTCAAAATTATTGGAGATAATAAGCCTTATCCAGCGCAAAAGTGAGTACATAGTAGAACCTAATAAATTTTAGTTTATATTTAAATTAGTTGTCAGCTTCGGCAGGATCCTCTGAATAAATTTCTGAAGATGCAACAGCACCTTCAGGCGGAAGTCTTCCCCGTGACTGAAAGGGCAATCTTACACTTGTTTTATAACTTTGGAACAGCAGAAGATTAAAAAAGAGAGAGAGAATAGAATTAAGTGGCTGATGTGAAATCTGGGTTTCAGTGAAAACAAATAAGAAGATTGAATGTCAGGGGTTGGGGTATTTTTGTGATGAATTCCATTGTTTAATTTTTTGAACTTTCAAAGTGATATTGAGTTGTTGCATCAACTTTATCTCAGGGATCCATTACTCATGGAAAGTCAGCGGCATTTATAGATTGAAAACTTAAAGGACTGTTGTAGGTACATAATTTTTTTTTTCTAATTCTTTAGTCCCTGATACTGAGTACCTGAGGAATTACTAGCAATGAATACATTTATCACAAAGAAGTAAAGGAAAAGAGATAAGCAGCTCCTAAAACCTTCCTGCTTACCCAAACCTGTGATTTCTATTTAATCTATATATCAACTCCAAGGGGGGCATTTTATTCTCAGGCAAGGATGGTAAAAATATTCTGCCTTTCTATTTTCAAATGTTCTGGGTTGATACCAATCTCAGAAACAGAGAAATCAATTGCAATGAGAAACCCAGATCATGTTAAGTAAAGATTTGTCCCTTAGCAGAAGAAGCCCCATTGATTTCAGAAAATGTTTAAGATCCTTTAAGACTTGAACGAATTATAAATAATCTCTATTAATTTAGAAAAAAGGATATATTTTATTTTATATCTTATTCCAAGGAATAACACCTCATTTACAAGTTTGAAGCTTCATGATATCCTTCTTAAAACTTAGCCCTAGAAAAAAAAATAAGTTGGCAATTTCAACTTCCTGTTAGCATTCCACTTTTTTAAGTTTTAGCATTTCATTTTCTAAATTCAAGAACTTAAGATTTTAAAAATGAGAAGAAAAGAATGAGTATCACTATTTTAATTTTCTATATTTGAAATACTGTGTTTCTTTTAAAAAATAGACAAAAAGCCATATGTGCAGACACTGAATAAACAAAAATGTAACAGCTACAAAAAAAAAAAAAAAAAAAAAAAAAGAACAAGAAGAGAAGGTAAGCGCCCACACCACTAAAACAGATATCCTCAGGATGTGATTCAGTCACCATTACAATAATTCTGGAGAAGTGGACGTTTTCTGAGCTTAAAAGGGATGGGAGAATGGCCAAAGTGGATGTCAGATTATTCAGTTACATTTAAAAATAATGACCATAGTCAGTAAATGTGATTGTGGACAGGAGAAAATGGTCATTCTCTTTCACCACAGTGCACTCCCATAGACACACACACATGGACGTATTAATATTTTTGTCCTCCACAAAAGTCTGCCTTTCCTCCCCTGTGATTATCTACAAGGAACAGGGACTGGTGACTGAGTGGTGGAGGATGAGACTCAGAGGTGGTAAGGACCAATTGCAGCTGATCAGTATGACTTTCACTGGGAATCCCTCTTGAGTGTGGCAGCAGCAGCAGGCATGAGCTAGCCACCCAAACTGCATGTGAGGGATGTGGGCTATTAGTGATCAATTCCTTTTCATGTAGGACCCTAACTCCTATAGTCCTAAGTCCCAAATAAAGCTTCTCAAATTCATGATGGCCTTCTGAACTGCCTCAAAGTAGCGTGTATTTTCTCAGGAAAAGAGCTCAGAACTCTGAGGATGAGTGTATTGAATGTTTTTTAATCAAACCGGGGTCAAGATAGAATGACTTTATATTTAGGATTGGTTTCCAGGAAACTTTAGAGTCTAGTAACTCAATTGCAACCTAGGCAGCCTGCAATAGCCAACAAAAAGCTACCTGAGTGAATGTTTTCCACTCCACAGCTGTCTCAGTGGACTCATGACACTGCCAGAACTAAGCAGTAGGCAAGGTTTTAGTGTCCCCCTCCCACTGTATGTTCAGTGACAACATGGCAGCTGTGACCTCTACCTGCAGCCCCTGGGTGACATGCACTACTGCAGTGTGCACAGTCCTAACCGATGCTGCTGGAAGCTCAGTCCTGGTTTCTAAGCAACGAGGACCCCAAAACAATACTATCTGAATCTTTGTAGTTTATATTTTTGGCACACTGGCAATAAAAAAAAAAAAAAAAAAAAAAAAACCTTGCAATATGTCCCAAAATCAAAGGAAATATTTGCCTTGAAGCATTTCTATGATTAAATAGAAAAGTGTAGGTTGGGCCTGCATGGTGCCATGGCAAAGTTTGAAGGTGAGAATAAAGGCCACTTGTCAAATATGAATAAAGCACATTAAATTATTCTGTGGGAATGAGCTGATTTTCCAGAATAAGAAAGAGAAAACAGCCCATTGAGTTCTTAATGCAAGTCTTTAAATTTGTGTAATTGAATTCTCATTGACTACAAGAATGATATTTCTATCAGCTCCTGCAATAAGACGAGTGAACAGGAAACTATATTTTTCCTTTGGTGTAAATAATAGTAGATGACAGGAGAATTTGTAAGCCAATTGCCATCAGTAGAGTGAAGCTTCCTTATGGTCAAATGTGGCTGGACAACTCTGTTGTACAGAGTTCAATTCAATTCATAATGGGAAAAGCCATTAGTCTGGAACATTAGCAACTAGTTGGAGATTGCATTGCTTATCTTTTTTTTTTTGAGACAGATCCTCAAGCTGTCACCCTGGATAGAGTGCCGTGGCATCACAGCTCACAGCAACCTCCAATTCCTGGGCTCAAGCGAGTCTCTTGCCTCCGCCTCTCAAGTAGCTGGGACTACAGGCACCCGCCAGGCCATTTGTTGGTTGCCTGGTCATTGTTGCTTGGCGGGCCGGGCTGGATTCGAACCCGCCAGCTCAGGTATACGTGGCTGGCGCCTTAGCCCATTGGGGCATAGGCGCCGAGCCTGCATTGCTTATCTTATTAGATTTTTGCAAAGGAAATTGCAGTGGTTGAAAGGCAGTGAGGCTTTGTGGAGAAGATAAGAGATTTGAGAGAAAATAGAAGGAAGGAAGCAAACAAAAATCCAACAAATTATGGCTACGTAAATACTAGTCCAAGAGGTAACACACCTAAGGTTTACCCCAGATTTGGCTATTTTCAGTTGTAACTTGGGCCACATCATATGAATTTCTCTGAATTTCAGTTTTCTCATCCTTAAAGACTGAATTCTATAATATAAGATCTCTAAGCTGCCTTCCAGGTGTAATGCACAATAACTTCCACCCAAGCACTAATTCTTCAGGGTTCTTGTGGAAACATCTATAATATTTTGTGCAATTGTCTGTTTTGTATTTATGGGTATTTTGTTTAATATTTGTTGTTTTTTTAGCATGTGAAGAAAGCCATGCATTCTTAATGGTAAACCGAAAGGCAGGTTTGAAAAGAAAATTCAAACTGTGGACAGAGAACAAGACACAGAGTAAACACTTACGCCAAAGGCAGCTGCCACCGTCAGACAGTCGGTGAAGCCATATTGTGTCCAGAGCATCATCAGATATGGTCTGTGTCATTTCAGGTTATATAATTTGAAAGGTTCAAAGTCTAAAAGAAATTAGGTTAGGAAAGAAAGAAGGAAAATAAAAGAAATAAAGAAGGAAATAAAAGAAGGAAATGAAAAAGGAGAAGGAAATAAAGAAGGAAAAGGAGGAGGAGGAGTTAAAGGATAGGGCAGGAAGAGGAAAAGGCATGAGCCACATATTGCAGAAATCTATGGGTTACCGTTAGATGGCGGAGACGCATTGCAACATTGCAAAATTGTTCCGAAAACAATTTTGTTGGAAGCAGCCTTGGCCCATAATCTCTCAGTGCAGCCACCATTCTCTCCTTACACAAACTCAGAGAACTGCTTCCTGTGTGGTCTTCCCACCATACAATTTCCATTTCTTCATCCCCTCTCCAAGAATAATTTTAAAGTAATTTTCCTTAAATGAAAGACTGATCTAGTTATTCTCCTGATTAAAATTCTAGCCAGACTTTCCATTGCACTTGGAAAACCGTCTCCAGGCCGTGCCATATCATCGAAGGCCTGTTTGATCTAAGCCCTGCCTGTTTCTTCGGTCTGATCTGGTTCCACTTCTCCTTGCTCATTGGCTGTTGGCCTCACCAGCCCTCAGGTTCTCCAAACACGAGTGGATTAGGCTCCATGAAGGTCTTCACACACACTATTCTTTTGGCCTGCAGTGCCCCTGTTCACCTGTCCATTCTCCATTAGGCTCACTCTTTTGGTCTTTATTTAAATATTTCCTTGTCATAAAACTTCCTTTTCACCTCTCCTCTTTGTCTTTTATTCCATATGGCAGCCTAAATTAATTATCCTCCTACACATGTTGATTTTATTTCATTTTACTTTTCTCAATTTATATTTGTGTCATAACTTCTTCCATTCTTTTTTCTTTTTCTTTCTTTCTTTCTTTTTTTTTTTTTTTTTTTTTTTTTGAGACTATGTCTCACTCTGTTGCCCAAGCTAAAGTGCTGTGACATCAACCTAGCTCACAGCAACTTCAATCTAACTCTTGGGCTCAAGTGATCCTCCTGCCTCAGTCTCCCAAGTAGCTGGAACTACAGGTGCCTGCCACAATGCCTGCAATTTTTTTTTTATTTTTTTGCAGTTTTTGGCCAGGGCTGGGTTTGAACCCACCACCTCCAGCATATGGGGCCAGTGCCCTACTCCTTTGAGCCACAGGCACCTCTCCCTGCTAATTTTTATATTTTTCTTTTGGTAGAAATGGAGTCTTGCTCTTGCTCAGGCTCATCTCAAACTTCTGAGCTGAAGGGTTCCTCCTGTATCAGCCTCCCAAAGTGCTGGGATTACAGGCATGAGCCACCGGGCCCCAATTACTTCTTCCACTTTTATTTCACTCATTATCAAATAAACTTTGTACCTGTTTGGGCAGGCTATTGATATCATTAATGTAGAAAAGAACCCAAAACATAGGCACTCAACTTATTTGTTGAACAAATGAAGGAGACTTATTTTCAAGTTCCAGAGAACTACAAATGTTGAATTGTTCAGGTCTTTTTATTGGGACCAAAACCTCTGATTATGAAAAATCTGTAGAAGAGGAGAACAGGGAATGGCTTGTGTAACATAAAACCTTTGTGTAATAACAGGGCTGGAGGAGGATTACCCCATAAGGGGTTGACTTGTTAGGGTCACAGACTACAGAAGGGCTTTCTCTGATCTTGTGCTTATAAAGCAGTACACTGTACCACTAATGTGCATCTGGGATAGAGAGGAAAGCAGCTCCCCTTGACCCAAGAATCAAACAAAATAAAAAACTAAAGTTGAAAGAGGAAAAGGCCAAGGAAAACAATGTTATGCTAAGAGACCTTAATTGAGTTGAAGCAAAAAATTGCAGACGACAGAACTGGGTGAAGAATGTGGAAATAGAAAATGGAATTAGCACGTCAGGAATTAAATGAGAATTGGATTCAAGTGAATTTAGCAGGCACGAACTGAATGGAGCATGTCAGAATAGTTGGCGTCTTCAAAGACAGGGACTCGAGAGGCAGCAAGAAGTAGTGAAAATGAAACAGATTCGGGCAGGGCAGTGCTGGCTTCCCAGACCAGCCCTTCCTGGGATCTGGGACTCTGGTCCATCATGGGATCCCATGCTCACAGAGAAAACGAGGAAGTGGGAATGAACCTAAGTTTTAGATTGCATTTCTGGCATTTCCAGCTTTACTAATCCGGAAAAAAACAAGTTAAGTTAAATCAAATTTCAAGACAAAAACTGGTATGTTTGGGATTAACAGGCAGACCTCAGTCTCTGGGCCTCCAGGAGAATCACAGAACCGCAGACCCTCTTCCTCACCTCTGACGCCCCTCTGCTTCCGCCCCCATCACATCACTACTCTGATCAACCACATGGGGGGACCCTGATGAAAAGTTTGTGGTGCTAATAAAAATCTGTGTGTTCAAATACATTTCTAACTTTCTAGAGGGCTATATTATTTTTATTATTGCTGTTAAGAAGTTCTATGGAGTCTGACTTAGCGGCTGGCTGAGGATGGCTTTTACTGCCCATCACGATCACTCTAAGATGAAGCCTGAGGTGTTACCCATATTTTACATTTTACTAGGGTGCTTTGCTGTACCAAAATTAATACCACTAGTTTCAAATGAATGGATGTTGTGCCAGGGGGTCAGGATTATTGGACCTTTACAGCTACTTTGGGTAGTGGAGAAGATCACATGCCTTGAATTTTTGCCCTTATTGCTATCCATACTGCCTCAATCAGAACCAAAATATCTCTTGTCAAGGTCACACTATGATTTCAGCCTTTGATCTGTCTCCCCCCCAAATCTGACATGCCCTTTGTCATTAAAGTACATTTCTTAAATGATTTGATTGGATCACTCTCTTCCTTGAAAGGTCCACACAGGAGGAAAACACAATTAAATTCAGAAGAGAGAAGAGGGGCCTCTATTTGTTCTCACCTATTGGGTGCAATGGAGAGGTATATGGCACACCTCCCACATGAAGGACTCAAATACATCTCAGACTTCAGACCACTTCACAAACACAAATACTGTAACTCAATGGTATGCACCCTCATATTAGCCCATATTAAAAAATCCTCAAGGATGAAGAATAAAATCTATTACCTGACACAGAAATACCTCCACCATCAGGTCTATCTCCTTTTCCACTAGTTCCCAACAAACCACATTATATTTTTTTACGTTACATGTGCCATTGTGTGTCTCTTCATCTTCGCTTGTGCTTTCTCTTTATCCTGACTCGTGTTTCTGTTTAGTAAACTCTGACTTATTCTTTCAGGCTCTAATTCAGATACACCTTCCTCCTCTGTGTTATCTCCCCTATATTATGCTTCCTGTTGCCCCACAGCAACATGGGTAGTGGTCTTGCTGTGTGCTCAAAACACTCCATATATATTTCTCTGACCATTTTTAGCATGTAGCTTGGTTTACTGCAATACACGTGGAAGGTATGTTTCCAGATGGCACATATGTTTGAACTCCGGGTTCCTTATATGGAATGTGACACACACCAGGCATGCAACAAATAATGGCTGAATTATTCTGAGTCCAATTAAATTAAATTGAATTAAATAGTATGAGACTGTCGTGACTGTCAAGTCCAAAAGACAGGGCAACCTTTTAAAGCCTGGAGAATGGTGAAAATGTACCCTTTTAAGTTCAAAGAAAATGTAGCTTAGCTCTTTTTCTCCACGACAATCTCTCTTTGGCTCTCAGCTTGCTGGCCAAGTGCAGCACACCTTCTCCCTCTTCAAAGTGGAAATAATTTGGAACCATCAGAAAAAGGTGGATAGTGAAGATTAAGGGAAAAGCATTTATTAGTAGAGGTGGGGGGCTCAAAAACAATAAATAGCACAAAATGAAGGCCAAAGAAATATCCATAATTTTATTTGTTTAGTTAATTATTTTTTTAAGACAGGGTCTCACTCTGTCACCCAGGCTGGAGTGCAGTGGTGTCATCATAGCTCACTGCAACCATGAACTCCTGGGCTCAAGCTGTCCTCCTGCCTCAGCCTCCCAAGTAGCTGGGACCACAGGGGCACATTATCACACCTGGCTATGAAACAGCCTTAGCAACACAAGTTTTTCTCTGACCTTCTCCTGCCTGAATGTGTCTCAATTCCATTTAGCCACAGAAGAATCCTTCTTCCCCAAGTCAAGTCATAGAAACCAAAACCTCTTTTTCTCCAAAGCCAACCTTAAAACCTGACATTATTCTGTGTAAAACTGACCAGAAATAAATTATATAAGTTACTTGTTTGACTCTGGGTCCTTCCTCACACCCAGGAGGAAGAAATACTGCTCAGAGAGGTCAAGAAGAATCTAGACTGATGGGCCTCAGTCTCACTGCTCAGTCTAATAATATTACATCACACCATTTTGTCCAATCATATTTCTACAAGTACCTATACTTCATTGAACTTAGGCATATAAATGGACAATTTTCCCTGTATCTTTGAGTCTTCATTCTGAAGGCTTCTGTGTATATATATTAAATCAATTTATATGCCTATCTCCAGTTAATCTGGCTTTTGTGAATTGATTTTTCAGCCACACCTCAGAGGGCCAAGGAGAAAGTTCTACAAAAGCAAGATATTTTCTGACAATGTTATCTTTCTCACATGCCACTCAGTAAACATCTATCTATGGCTTAGAAAACCCTACAGATAAACTTTTCTGTGATGAAATTTTTATGACCTTGAAGAAATGCAAGCAGTCCCTGGGTTACAAATGAGATAGGTTCTGTAGTCTTTTTCTTAAGTTGAATGTGTATGTAAGTTGGAACAGATACACTTATAACTATTACCTGTAGTAGCCTCTGTTTGTAATTGGGAGTCATACATCAGTCATATGTTTTTTTTTTTTTCAGGGACTTACTGAGGGAAGTCAGATGTTTGTAACTCAGGGACTGCCTATAAAGGAAATTAAGAAAAATAAAGGACACACAAACACATAAGCATCAAACTGCCACCTGTCCTGTATCTCTCATTATGAGATTAAATCCTTTCTGATTTCTTTCTATTGCTATTTTTTGATTTAGAAGAGATGATGGCAATGGCCATTGTATGTTTGCTCTTTGGTATGGCTTTGTTCTTTGTTCTTTGTTTTTTTTCTTAATGCTAATTCCTAGTTCTAAGACTTACACTTAAACCAATTACAATTTAGCAACGTTCTTGCAGGGCTTAAAAGGGTTTTTTAAATTTAACTGACTCACAAAAGTGACAGTCTAGAGAACTCTGAAGAACACTGACTAAGACTACAGGGACTTGGGAGACCAGAGGCCTGAGTGTAAGTCCGACCCTGTCACTAGATGAAGATGCGGTTGTCTGCAAAGTACCTCTATGGCAAATGCAGGTTTCTACATTTGTAAGTGAAAACAGTGAAGGTAGGTTGTTGGTTCAAGAAATTTGTTAGGAAGGTTTATCCAAGGGTACAAAGTTCCTCCCTCCCCCTCCCTGTCCTCTCTCCTTTGCCCTCCCCATCCCCAGCCTCAGGGGAAATGGTGCACATGTGTGCTATCCCCCCCTCCCCAATTCCCCTGGGAAATCCCAATCATCTCTTCTCATTTAATAAGTTTTCAAAAGATTGTTTTTTGGGAAAAACCCATCTAGTTGAGATCCTCACATAGATATCTAACAGATAATCAAGTTCAAATGTGAATTCCTGTACTCACCCCAAAGCTGTCCTGTCCACCACCATCCGCATCTCTGTTGATGGCAACTCCATGAATCTAATTGCTGAGACGTAAAATCTGAGCATTCATCCTGATTCCAGTCCTTCTCTCACAACCCACATCTATGTTTTCAGCATATCATGTTGGCTGTATCTTCAAAATACTTCCAGAATCGTACTCTCCTTCATCTCCCCAGTAAAGCCGGTGACCCTAGTCCCTGCAAGGATTGGGAGCAGCCCCCTTTCCCTGCTTTTGCCTTTGTAAAGATGTGGGGAAACTCCCAGGTCACCTTGGAAGGCTCTGAAAGACCAGCTCACAAAAAGGCATGTCAGTAAGAGGAAGAGGTTTATTCACCTAACACCCGGAAGAATCACAGAGTGATTACCCAGCATTGCAGTGGGGTCCAGAAATGTGTATATACTCTCACTTTAGAGGTGAGAGTGAGAAGAGCAATATAGGATATTCTGTTTAGGGGCAATAAATGGTTACTGAGGCTGGGGGGATGAATAGATACTTGGGAGAATCAATGGTGGGAGGAAACAGATTGACTTGTAAATGATTCTTTTTGGAAATTGAATTAACCTAAAAGCCAAATATTATATTTAAAATGATTTGGGCCAGGTCTTGTTGCATCCTTGATCTTCTTTCCTGCTTAATAATGAGATAAGAAGGAAGGAAAGGCAATTGTCCTTTGGGTCTATCTGGTTTTCTGTAGATAGAGGGAAAGTCCCTTCCACCCTGGGTGGCTCTCTAAGGCCCTTCAATCCAAAATACTCTTTATACCAAGGAGTCATACATAATCTGAGGTGGAATTTCCTGAGAATCTTCACCCTTCATTTAGTCCTAATGTGTATTATTCACTCAGGAACCAGTCATGTACTTGCAAAATATAAGTCAAATTATGTCAGTCCTTTGCTCAACACTCTCCAGTCATTCTTCATCTGAAGCAGGATAAAATATAAAATTGATACCATAAGCTAAAAAGACTAATGATCTGTGCAGCATGCAGGATGGGGGGACATGTTGGCTTCCTTTCCCACTTTTCTGTGTCCATTGGGGAAGTGGAATGTCTGCTAGTCCTACATATCAAAGGACTAAATCCCTCACCTCTCTAAAATCTTTGATACCATTTTTCTTTGTTTTTTCAATAAGGTCTACCTTGAACACATTACTTAAAACTCAATCCATCATCTGCTCTAGGGGTACTCCTATACTCTCATCCTACTTCACATTTTCTTTATCCGTCATCCATTTTAATCTTGCATATTTTACTTATTACCTCTTACTTATTACCCACATGTATGTACTTGCTAGAATATAAGCTTTGTGATAGGTGGCTTCTCTACCAACTTTTTACCATTGATACATCTTAAGCATTGAAAATAGTATCTCCAGAAAACTAGATGCTTAATTAGTATTTGTTGAAAACTAAAAAAGAAAGAATTTTATTTCTTAGAAGAAAAAGACTGCTAGACCATATGGTCACCAATATCTCTCCTAGCCCCTCTAAAATACTGTTCATCTGTGAATAAAAACAGTATGTCCTCCATAGGTGATGACCTCCCTACATTGACCACCTCCTTAAGTTGATCTACTTTCCATTGACCAGCCACGCACCACATGTACACATCAGTACAGTAAGCCTAGCTCCTTATGTTGACCACTTCCATATGTTGACCAGCTTGTTACAGTCTCTTAGTTGGTCAAGTTACAGAGGTTCCTCTGTATGTAAAATCAATCCTGTGGACTCACAGGTATGCTGTTTTGCCTATGAAGCCTAGTTGCTTCTAGCAACATCAATGAAAAAGAAAGATTTTTTTTTAATATTTTAATTATCTAAAGTCATACATGGGAGGGACTCCACCAGCAACTGCATGGTCCCATGCTCCGTGCCTGAAGGGCCTCTGCAGGCCTGCCCTTGGCCAGGGACTCCCCCAGTGACTGTGCGAACCCATTCCTGGCAACCAAAGAGCCTCTGCAGGTCCACATCCAGCCAGGGCCTCCACTGGTGACCGCTAGGTCCACCCCCAGGCAGGAAAACCCCCAGCAACAGCACGGCTCCGTGCCCCACACCTGCAGGGCTGCTGCAGGTCCACATTTGGCCAGGAACTCTGCTGGAGACCACACAGCTCCATACCCTGCACCCGCCAGGCCTATGTAGGCCAACCTCCAACCAGGGACTCCACCTGTGACAACAAGGCCTCCACAGGCCCACCACCGGCCGGGAACTCCCTCTGCACCCACAGCCACATGCCCCATACCCTTTGGCCTCCACAGGTCCGTCTTTGGCCAGGGAATCCATTGGTGACTGAGTGTCCCGTACCCATGCCCACCAGGCCTCCACACACCTGCCTCTGGCCAGGGACTCCAGGAGCTACTCAACCCACATCCTCACTCCGTAACATCCCTGCCTCTACACCGCCCACCAGTCTGGTCAGGGAGTCCAGAAGCCAAGATACCAGGGCCCTCCCTGCCTCTGTGTGGATCCCTCCTCCCAGTCAGAGATTGCTGGAGCCATGGGCTCTCTTTGACAAAGTCACCAGACACCAGGCACTCCCAGAACTGTGTGCACTATCCCCCACCCTTCTGCTGGATCCAGGGGTGCCACACTCCAGAGCTACTCCTGCAGCCAGAACTCCCAGGCTGGGGCAGTCCCAGAGGAACCACACAGGGTCACTCCCTACAAAGGTCCAGCAACAATAAGCTGATCCCTCTGGTGTCTAATCTTGGAGAGACGCCTTCCCAACTCTGAGGACGGACAGAGGCAATGGTGAGAAGCAATCATGGAGTGGAATCAATGGAAAAACTCTGGCAATATGAATAATCAGAGTAGATCAACTCCTCCAAGGAATGACAAGGAAGACACAGCACAAGTCTTTTGCATAGGCAAATGGCTGAGATGTCAGAAATCGAATTCAGAATCTAGATACCAAATAATACCAGTGGAATGGAGGAAAAGATCAAATTAGAATTTCAAGCAGTAATCCAAACAATGACCCAAAAGATGTCTCAAGAATTCCACGAATTCAAAGACAAAATGACCAAAGATTTTGACACATTGAGACAAGAAGTGCAGCCCTCAAAGATATGAGAAATACAGTAGAATCCCTCAGTAACAGAATGGGACAAGCAGAAGAAAGGATTTCTGACATGGAAGACAAAGCTTTTGGACACTCCCAAACCTTCAAAGAGGAAGAGAAATGGAAGGCAAAAAGAGATCACTCTGTCAGAGAGCTCTTGGATAATTCAAAGAAAAACAATATTCGCCTCATAGGGATTTCCAAAAGCGATAAAGCAGCTTCACAAGACACAGAGTCTCTTCTTCATGAGATTATGAAAGAGAACATTCTAGACATGCCAAGAGATTCTGAAATTCAGATAGCAGACAGTTTCAGAACTCCAGCATGACTCAACCCAAATAAGACATCCCCCAGACACATCAAAATCAGTTTCAGTAAAGTTAGTATGAAGGAGAAAATTCTGAAAGCAACCAGACGTAAGAAAACCATAACCTACAAAGGGAAGAACATTAGAAAAACTGCAGATCTCTCTGCTGAAACCTTTCAAGCTAGAAGAGGATGGTCATTGAATTTAATCTCCTAAAACAAAATAACTTTCAATCCAGGATCCTGTATCCAGCTAAACTGAGTTTCATTTAAGATGGAAAAATTAAATACTTTAATGACATCCACATGTTGAAGAAATTTGCCATAACTAAAACAGTTCTCCAGGATATTCTCAGACCTTTCTTCTATAATGACCAGTATAATCCTCCACTACAAAAGTAAACCCACAGAAACTTTTGATCAAATTCCAACTTCCACATTCCTGAAAGGATTAAAAATGTCCACCGGATGTTCAAAAGGCTTATCAATATTCTCAATTAATGTGAATGGGTTAAATTGTCCTCTAAAGTGGCACATGTTGGCTGACAAGCTACAAAAGCTCAGGCCAGATATCTGCTGCACACAAGAATCTCATCTTACCTTAAAAGATAAGTATAGACTCAAGGTGAACGGATGCTTATCTATACTCCAGGCAAATGGAAAGCAGAAAAAAACAGGTGTTGCAATTCTATTTGCAGATACAATAGGCTTTAAACCAACCAAAATAAGGAAGGATAAGGATGGACACTTCATATTTGTTAAAGGTACTACTCAATATGTTGAAATTTAAATTATTAATATTTATGCATCCAACCAGAATGTGCCTCAATTTATAGGAGGAACACTAACAAACAGGAGCAACTTGATTACCTACAGTTCCATATTAGTCCGAGATTTTAACACCCCTTTAGCAGTTCTGGATAGATCCTCCAAAAAGAAGCTGAGCAAAAAAATTTTAGATTTAAACTAAACCATTCAACATTTGGATTTAACAGACATCTACAGAACGTTTCATCCCAAAAAAACTGAATACACATTCTTCTCATCAGCCCATGGAACAACTCCAAAATCGATCACATCCTAGGTCACAAGTCTAACCTCAGCAAATTTTAAAAAATAGAAATTATTCCTTGCATCTTCTCAGACAATCATGGAATAAAAGTTAAACTCAATAACAACAGCAAACTTGGGGGAGGAGCCAAGGTGGCTGTCTGTAGCCAGCTTTCCGCAGAGGTTCCCGTCCAGAAGGAGACTTAAAGGACAGAAACTTAGCAAGAAAGATGGTGGTTTGGGTCTGAGCCAAAAGAGAAGTTCAAAGAACGCACATCAACCCTGCTGGGGCGACCTGCAACCCCAAGGACACAAACAAAAGATATAGAGCACATCGCCAAGCAGACAGGAGTTTCCTCACCCATGAGAGAAGCTCACAGTATACTCCATACCTCCATACAAACAAGAAAGCAGAGTTCAGATGTCCTTTCACTCTACCCCACGGAGAGACCCTCTAAAAACCAGACCTCCTTCCCATACTAGCGTGCCATGGCACTCTCCTGCCAGGCATAAAACTGTATAAAACTGTATATATTCTCTACCTGCATGTTTGAACCCCCAGCACTCCCCTCCACTCTCACCCTGAGGCCTGGAGGCATGTCCCCCACAGAGTCCAGATTCTTGAACACTTTCTCAAGGGTTGTGGATGGGGCGTGGACTGTTGCTGATCTGTGCTGAATTTCTGGCTCGGGAGTGGTGAGAGGAAAGTGAGCCGAGAGGAGGTCGAGCTACAGAGGCAGTCCCCTGAGGCACAGAGTGGCAGCTGCAGCTGCGGGAACAATAGCAGTAGGGCATGCACCCCTGGGGATGTTTTTAGGAAACACTCCCAGTCTCTCTAGGTGGCCGGGGGAAGCTGGGCAGCTTCTCTAGTGGCAGCCACCAGCAGAGCGGACCAGATGCAGACCCCGGAGTGAAGATTATGCATGAGGTGGTACCAGTCAGGGTGGAACACAGGGCTGATTCCCAGGGCAGAGACGGCTTTACTCAGCTTCAGACGCACCTGGCCCTCTGGGGATGAATGCTGAGACAAAGGGCTGGAACTCACAGACTTAGTCAGACCCATTTGCAGCTCAACATCTGATCCACAGGGGAAAGAAACAAATTCTGTGAACTTGTTCTCTTCTATCAACAACATCAATCAGGGACAGGGCTGGAACTGAGTGAATTTCCCCAGCCCCTGTCAAGTACCCAGGTTGATAAGCCTCACCTCTCCCTGCCAAACAGTGACAGAAAGTGGCAGACTGGCTGAGGAGCCACAGACCTCCTTGTGACCAGGCAAGTGCAAACCTCTGGAGCATCTGCTCATTGGAGGAAGCTGGATCACAGTCCTGTGGGGTTACCAGTGACTGGGTGTGACACAGGGGCAAGGTGGGAAAGGAGGCATCAACCTTCCCAGACTAATCTACTTGCTAGGGGGGCCTCCTGAGCTCACAGAGCACCAGAGCGAGTTATACTAGGCCTTCAAGCAGACCCCTGCTATCTAGTTGCCAGAGACTTTTCAACTCTTCCATTTGAGGCTGGTTTTGGCTGGAACAATTGATTGGGACCTTTTCAACTGGGCCAATCACCTGAGGACTTTCCAAAGTGGTACCCTGGGTATGTGGTAGTGGGAAAGTTTGATTTTTTTTCCAATTGTTGCCTGTGGGGGATGCGGTGACTTAACTGATGGTATTTCTCCACAGTTCAGACTTCAATCCAGAGTAACAGATTCTCTAGGGTAAGACAAAGATGAGCTGACAATAAGACAGAGCCACTTAACCCCACCACACCAAGAACATCCCCAGTTTCTCAAACAGTAGCACTGTACAGGTCCTTGGCAAAACTCTAGGGGAAAAGGTACAGACACCAGTCCCAGCTTTCAGTCAAAGGACTGATCAATCACTATTCCTAGAACCTCCAACCCAACTTGTCCTTATCTACTCATCCAGCCAAACTGTGTAAAATAATCATGGGGCAGAATCAGTGGAAAAGCTCTGGAAACATGAACAACCAGAGTAGGTCAACACCCCCAAGGAACAATTTGGCAGACACAAATGATGATCCTATGCATAAACAGATGGCTGAGATGTCAGAAATCAAACTCATAATTTTGATTACAAACAAGATTAATAAAATAGAGAAAGAATTGGATTGAAGAAATTCAGGGTGCATTTCAAAAATTGTCTGAAGAAGTCAAGGAATTCAAAGACCAAATGACCAACGATTTTGACACATTCAGACAAGAAGTTGCAGCCCTCAAAGATCTGAGAAACACAGTAGAATCCTTCAGCAACAGAATGGAGCAAGCAGAAGAAAGGATTTCTGACATGGAAGACAAAGCTTTTGAACGAGCCCAAACCTACAAGGTGGAAGAGAAATGGAAGGCAAAAATAGATCATTCTCTCAGACAGCTCTGTAATAATGCGAAGAAAACCAATATTTGCCTTACAGGGATACCTGAAATCACAAAGTGGCATCACAAGGCACAAAGCCTCTTCTTTATGAGATTATGAAAGAGAATTTTCCAGACATGCCAAGAGATTCTGAAATTCAGATAGCAGACAGTTTCAGAACCCGAGCACAACTCAATCCCAATAAGACATCCGCCAGGCACATCATAATTAAGTTCACTAAAGTGAATATGAAAGAGAAATTTTGAAAGCAGCCAGAAGTAAGAAAACCATTACCTACAAGGGGAAGAATATTAGAATAACTGCAGATCTCTCTGATCAAACCTTCAAGCTAGAAGAGAATGGTCATTGACTTTCAATCTCCTAAAACAAAAGAACTTTCAACCCAGGATCCTGTATTCAACTAAACTGAGTTTCATTTATGATGCAGAAAGTAAATACTTTAATGACAACCACATGTTGAAGAAATTTGCTATAACTAAACCAGCTCTCCAGGATATTCTCAGACCTATCCTCCATAATGACCAGCATAATCCTTCACCACAAAAGAAAACTCACCCAGAAACTTTTTATCCAACTTCCACAGTGACAAAAGGATTAAAAATGTCCAATAGACTTTCTAAAGTTTTATCAATATTTTCAATTAATGTGAATGGTTTAAATTGTCCTTTAAAAGGCATAGGTTGGCTAACCGGATACAAAAACTCAGGCCAGATATCTGTTGCATACAAGAATCTCATCTTACCTTAAAAGATAAATATAGACTCAAGGTGAATGGATGGTCATCTATATTCCAGGTTTGAAAACAGAAGAAAGTGGGTGTTGCAATCTTATTTGCAGATACAATAGGCTTTAAACCAACCAAAGTAAGGAAGGATAAAGATGGACATTTCATATTTTTAAGGATTTTTTGAATTTCTGAGGGGTCTGTTGTTTCCTCTTTACTATTTGTGATTGATGAAATTAGAGGTTTTACTCTTTTTTTCACTATTAGGTTTGCCAAAAGTTTATATTCTAAAAGTTCTATTTTATTGACATTTTCAAAAAACCAACTTTTTGTATTATTGATCTGTTGTATAACTATTTTGTTTTCAATTTCATTTAATTCTGCCCTGATTTTGTTTATTTCTTTTCTTCTGCTGGGTTTGGGGTTGGAATGTTCTTCCTTTTCCAGTTGCTTGAGGTGTCCCATTAAGTCGTTAACTTCCTCTCTTTCCGTTCTCTTGAGGAAGGCTTGTAGTCCTATGTTTTCCCTTGTAGGCCTGCCTTTGTAGTATCCCACAGGTTCTGATAATTCGTGTCTTCATTGTCGTTTTGTTCCAAAAATTTGGTGATTTCCTTCTTAATATCATCTATGACCTATCTATCATTCAGCATAGCGTTATTTAGCTTCCATGTTTTTGTTTGAGTATGCAGTTTCCTGTTATTGTTGAGTTCAACTTTTATTCCAAGGTGGTCTGAGAAGATGCAAGGAATAATTTCTATTCTTTTAAATTTGCTGAAGTTAGACTTGTGGCCTAAGATGTGATCAATTTTGGAGTATGCTCCATGGGGACTGATGAGAAAAATGTGTATTCAATTTTATGAGGATGAAATGTTCTGTAGATGTGTCTTAAATCCAGATGTTGATTGCTTAAGTTTAAATCTAAAATTTCTTTACTTAGCTTATTATTTGAAGGAATACTACCCAATACATTCTATGAAGCAAACATCACCTTGATCTCTAAACCAGGGAAAGACCCAACAAGAAAAGAAAATTGCAGACTAATATCACTAATGAATATTGATGCAAAAATATTCAACAAGATCCTAGCAAACAGAATCCAGCAACATATCAAACAAATTATACACCATGACCAAGTGGGCTTTATCCCAGGATCTCAAGGCTGGTTCAATATACATAAATCCATAAATGTAATTCAGCACATAAACATATTAAAAAATAAAGACCATATTATTCTCTCAATTGATGCAGAAAAAGCTTTTGACAATATTCAGCATCCCTTCATGATCAGAACACTCAAAAAAAATAGTATATAAGGGACATTTCTTAAACTAACAGAGGCCATCTACAGCAAACCCACAGCCAATATCGTATTGAATGGAGTTAAATTGAAATCATTTCCAGTTAGATCAGGAACCAGGAAAGGTTGCCCATTGTCTCCTCTGTCTTCAACATTTTAATGTAAGTTTTATCCATTGCAATTAGGGAAGAAAAGACAATCAAGGGTATCCACATAGGGTCAGAAGAGATCACACTTTCACTCTTCGCAGATGATATGATTGTATATCTGGAAAACACCAGGGATTCTACTACGAAATGTTTAGAAGTGATCAAGGAATACAGCAGCGTCTCAGACTACAAAATCAACACTCATAAATCTGTAGCCTTTATATATACCAATAATAGTCAAGCAGAAAAAATAGTCAAGGACTCTATCCCTTTCACAGTAGTACCAAAGAAGATGAAGTATTTGTGAGTTTATCTAACAAAGGATGTGAAAGATCTTTATAAAGACAACTATGAAACTCTAAGAAAAGAAATAGCTGAACATGTCAACAAATAGAAAAACATGCCATGCTCATAGCTGGGAAGAATCAACATTGTTAAAATGTCCATACTACCCAAAGCAATATATAATTTTAATGCAATTCCTATTAAAGCACCATTGTCATATTTTAAAGACCTCAAAAAAATAATCTGCATTTTATAGATCTAAAAATAGACCTTCCATTCAATCCTATAATTCCTTTACTAGGAATTATATCCAGAAGACCAAAAATCACACCATAATAAAGATATCTGTACCAGAATGTGTATTGCATCCCAATACATAATTGCTAAGTTGTGGAAGAAGTCCAAGTGCACATTGACCCATGAATGGATTAATAAATTGTGGTACATGTATACCGTATATTATGTAGCCTTAAAGAAAGATGGAGACTTTACCTCTTTCATGTTTACATGGATGGAGCTAGAACATATTATTCTTAGCTAAGTATCTCAAGAATGGAAGAAAATGTATCCAATATACTCAGCCCTAATATAAAGATAATTTGTAACTTTCAAATGAAGGCTAAAACCCAATTATAGCACAAGAATATGGGGGAAACGGCAATGGAGGGGATGGGAAGGGGAGGAAGGTGGATGGGAGGGGGGAGGACCAGTGGAGGGAGGGTGATTGGTGGGATCTCACCTACAGTGCATCTTAGAAGGGTACAGGTGAAACTTACTAAATGCAGAATATAAATGTCTTCATATCATGATTTTAAAAATGCCATGAAGGCTATGTTAAACAGTTCGATGAAAATATTTCAGATTATATATGAAGTCAGCACATTGCACTCCATGATTGCATTAAAGTACACAATTATGATTTAATAAAAATTAAAATAAAAAAAAATCTCGAAAAAGTACTTCATTTTATACGGAATCAGAAAAAAACTTGAATAGCCAAGACATTACTCAGAAATTAAAAAAAGCAGGAAGAATCATTCTACCAGACCTGAGACTATACTATAACTAGATAGTGATCAAAATAGCATGGTACTGGCACAAAAACAGAGAGGTAGATGTTTGGAACAGAATAGAGAGCCAAGAGATGAATCCAGCTACTTACTGTTACTTGTTCTTTGATAGCCAATTAAAGACATTCAGCGGGGAAAAGACTCCCTATTTAACAAATGGTGCTGGGTGAACTGGTTGGTGACTTGTAGAAGACTGAAACTGGACCCACACCTCTCACCATTAACTAAGATACACTCTCACTGGATTAAAGATTTAAAATTAAGACATGAAACTATCAAAATATTAGAAGAAAGTGCAAGGAAACTCTTGAAGGAATCGGCTTGGGTAAATATTTTATGAGGAGGACTCCCCAGGCAATTGAAGCAGTATCAAAAATATACTACTGGAACCTGATCAAACTAAAAAGCTTCTGTACAGCCAAGAACACAGTAAGTATAGGAAGCAGACAGCCCTCAGAATGGGAGAAAATATTTGCAGGTTATGTCTCTGAGAAAGGTTTAATAACCAGAATCCACAGAGAACTCAAGAACAAGCAAGAAAAGAACAAGTGATCTCATCTCAGGGTGGGCAAAGGACTTGAAGAGAGACTTCTCTAATGAAGAGAGGCACACGGCCTACAGACACATGAAAAAATGCTCACCATCCTTAATCATCAGAGAAAGGCATATCAAAACTACTTTGAGATGTCACCTAACACCAGTAAGATTAGCGCACATAACAAAATCCCCAAACCAGAGATGTTGGTGTGGATGTGGAGAAAAGGGAACACTTCTACACTGTTGGTGGGAATGCACACTAATAAGTTCCTTTTGGAAGCATGTTTGGAGAATACTTAGAGATCTAAAAATAGACCTGCCATTCTATGCTAAAATCACATTATAACAAAGACATCTGTACCAAATTGTTCACTGCAGCCCAATTCATAATTGCTAAGTCATGGAAGAAGCCCAAGTGCCCATCGAGTCACGAATGGATTAATAAATTGTGGTACAATGTATACCATGGAATATTATGCAGCCTTGAAGAAAGATGGAGACTTTACTTCTTTCATGTTTACATTGATGGAGCTGGAACATATTCTTCTTAGCAAAGTATCTCAAGAATTGAAGAAAAAGTATCCAATGTACTCAACCCTATTATGAAGCTAATTTATAGCTTTCATATGAAGGGTATAACCCAACTATACCACAAGAATATGGGGAAAGGGACAAGGGAGAG
Source organism: Perodicticus potto (assembly GCA_963574655.1). Lineage (NCBI taxonomy): Eukaryota > Metazoa > Chordata > Mammalia > Primates > Lorisidae > Perodicticus > Perodicticus potto. Next base: position 37,264 of record CAUYRH010137743.1, read on the forward strand.
GAGGGGAGGGCGGAGGCTGGGGTGGAGGGAGGGTAATTGGTGGGGCCACACCTATGGTGCATCTTAGAAGGGTACAGGCGAACCTTACTATAGGCAGAATACAAATGTCTTCACACAATAACTAAGAAAATGCCATGAAGGCTATTTTAATCAGTTTGATGAAAATAGTTCAGATTGTATATGAAACCAGCAAATTGTACCCCTTGATTGCACTATTGTACACAGCTATGATTTAATAATAAAGACAATAAAAAATTTATTTTAATAATGTTTGTTTGTAAAGACTCATCTCAGTGCCTGCTTTCTTTGTCTGGTGATAAGGGCTGTCCTCCTCCTATTGATATCAAAGGGAAGGAGGGCAGTTACACAAAGGGAGATTTATTCTGTTTTTAAGCAGCTACGTAGAGGGTAGAGAGCTCTTCCTGTGTTGTTTTTTTCTCAGTTCCTTTAGTTCAACATAAACCTCATGCCAAAGTGGCACCTTTGGGGACAGCATATTCCAATCCCCTTCACAATACCTCTCGAATCTCTGAGTGAGGTGAAGTAAATGACTATTTGATGGCTCTCTTCTGGTGTGTTGAGGTGTGCAGAGAGGTTTAAGAATCGCTACTGCAACAGTCATGGCCAAGAATTATCTTTTCTGCTCCACTCCTCCTCTATATAACATGAAGGCAAGAGAGGGCAAGTCTGTCCGGACCTCAAAAAACCAGGACTCCAAGATCCAACTCTGACGTGTAGTTAAATGTGCTGTGCACGTAAAAAGAAACCAGTACTGTATTTATATTTTCTCTTTTATAACTTCATCAATTTTTCTGAGTCTATATTTTTCTCCCATTAGGAGAAGTAGGGGGAAAAATAAAAAAGAAAGAAAATGCTACCTCAGAAAAAACAAAACCAGCCCCTTCTACTGAGTGTGGGTGCAGGTTAATTTTACACTCCAGCTAAAGGAAGATGAGGAATGTCCTGGTAGGCAGAAGAGTGGGTGGGTGGCAGATGTCTTACTCTGCCTTTTAGAAAAACACATTTGAAAGTAGAGACCTGAATATGCTACTCCCAAGAGATGAAAAGCAGCAAAGAGGCCTATGAGAGGAGTGAACACAGACAAAAAAAGAACTAGGCCAAACAGCAATTAGGAGGAAAAATTAACTGAGAAAATGCCAAAGGACTTGATCTTCTGTTCCCTGCTCCCTTGATACAAATTTAAAACTAAATGTTAAAGAAACAAAATCATTCTTTTATTTGATTTGTTCTTATCTTACCTGCTATTAAGACTGTGCTCAAGGTGGCCCCAGTTTGTGCTTCAAATTATAATCCTGTAGATTGGCGTGACCCAGGGCTGCCCGAAGTTTGAGCTTTTGTCGGCAATGCCATGGACCTCCAAGTTAACAGTGCCTTGGACTTCCTTTGTAGTGCCCCCATTTCTCAAGGCCCTAAGAAAATACACAGGCTTCATAGATCTTAACTCTCCATTTTGATGTAGTGGGTGCACAGAGGGACACGTTGGTCATGACTAAAAAAGAAATCTGTAATTCTGGGATGATATTTCACTATTCTTGGTGCTAGAAAATGCTATTGGAGACAGGAACAGAAATTCACATATGAAATGTAAATTCATCCTATGCCATTCATTTGAGGTCAGTAATTAAATAGATTTCTTCACTTTCCAACAAAGATATTGGGCATTCAAAAAAAAAAAAAGAGGCTGTAGGGATTGCACTGATTTTGCATAAGTGTAAGAGCCAGAAGCCTGCTGGACAGATGCATTAGTTAATTTTCCACTATCACACACTAAACAGCTTTTTTGGACTCTAGACATCAATTTGTTCCAATACCAAAGGCCCCAGTAGTAAAAAGATATGAAAATATTCAAAGTAAACTAATGCCCCTAAAGCATTTGGATTGGAATACTAATGCCGCCATCTGAAGAGGCCATAAGTCTGTTATCTTTCCATTAGAAACCTTTCACATCAGTCCACTTGGACAATAAATACCTGTGGTCACGGAACGCTAGTCAGCAATACCCACTTACTTTCCCATGTAATGCCCTTCTTTCTCTGCACGTCTTGGGCAAATCCATCAGCAACACTGTTTTTGTACTTTCCGTCATAAGGAATTCATGGAAAACTACCTCCTAGATCATTTTATCTGACTTTGGGTAACTAGCAAAGCATCAAGTGTGTTTAGGCACTTGATAAAGTTTGTTAATAATTTTCTTTTCTTTCCATACATAGATAGAAACTCAAATTCTACGCAATTAAGAAAAATTATATGGGTTCTTCTATGACTCACAATACTACTTCACATACTAATTCATCAAATATTTATCAAGTGGTTAACACTCACCAGGCACTGAGAACTGGGTCAGAACTGCCTTACCCAGGGAGAACTCCCCATACTGGGCGAGGTAATGCATGTAATTCTTCACTTAAATGAGCTAGACTACTGCTCAGTGTCCACAAGAGGGAATAAGGGAAGTGGGGTGCACAGGAAGTGTTAGGGGCTTCACAAAAGGAACATCCACTTTACATTTGCCTCTAAACAGAGAGAAGCTTTCCCATCAAAGGAACGTCCGCTTGGTTCTCCCAAGATCACACGTGGAGAACAACATGAATTTGGAGGACAGAACTCAATGACCTGAAAATGAAGGCACCAAGCCCTAAGGTGATGGAGATTTCAGCAATAGACACAAACAAAACCATCTACACCCAGTAATTGTAGGAAGCAGCATCATGGCAGGGCTTGGACCCTTTGCAGCATACAGAAAAGACTACAGAAGAACCAGAGATATGTACTGCCACATAGAATGCTGTGGAGCGTAGAGATTAAAACTCCAAAGCGTCCTCTAAGGCTCGAATCTTAGTTTGAGCACCGACTGTTTGTGTGATCTTAGGCAACATTTCTAACTTCTCTGGGCCTGTTTCTTCATTTATAAAACTGAGATAACAGTGCCCACACATTGGACCACTGTACAGACTACAAGTCTCAATACGTGTAAAAAGCTTATAATCATGACTACAGCATGGTACTTTATAAGGATTTAGTGATAAATGAACTATTTAGTCGCCTTCTCACACTTCCTAAAAGGTTTCCACTATGGATGTGCCTCAGTTTATGATTGGGTGACATGTTGAGAAGCCCATCCTAAATTGAAAATATCAGAAGCTGAAAATGCATTTAATGCACCTAGACCCATTGATCATCATAGCTTAGCTGAGCCTGAGTGTGCTCTGAACACTTACCTCAGCCTACAGCCAGACAAAATCATCCAGCAAAAAGTCTATTTTATAATCAAGTGTTGAATACCACATGTAATTTATTTACCACTGTAAAGAAAGTGGTAAGAACAGTTTATGGACACTTCAAGCAGTTTCTGCTGAACGGGGATCACTTTCTCCTCACAGTGAAGTTGAAAAATCCTTAGTTGAACCAATATAAGTTGGAGACCCACTTGCAGTTTCTCAAAGAAAACAGATTATTTTGAGAAGCTACTATAGTTCGTTTGTGTGTTTTATAAACAACATAAAGCTCCCTCTAGAGAACATGGATAATAACAGCACCTATGTCATAAGGTACATGCCAATTACTTTTTTATTATTAGATACATTCAAAACAAATTCAAAAGCATTTTGGCTTCTTAAAGTTGTAAGCTAAGATATCAATCTTATTATAAATAGTTATCAATAGTATGGATGCCCAGAGTAAGAAAACCCACATAAGCTTGTGGTTGTCTCTCTTTCTGAGGATTAGCCTCTGTACTGGGAGAGGACAGCACTGATTTATTCTGAGCAAGCCCCAGGAGAGGTGAATCACAATCTCTAGGAGTGCCAAAGAAGGAATTTTGGTGGGTCATTAATGTGTGCCCTGGTGTGCATTTCCTCAATCTGAATTAATCCGTCACTTGCAGATAAGGCACCTTACTACATGCAAATTCCTTTTGTACTTTCTGGCCTTAAGGAGCTTAAAATGTAGGAGGGGTAGCATGCCTTGTATAATACAAGCCTAACAACAAAAGCCTAAATAGTTCCAAAATAATACAAAGCAATATCCAGACTAGGGAAAGGAAAAAAATCAGTATGGGTCCAAATGGCTGGAAAAGGCTCTGGAATTCAAGGAAGATGAATGGATCACTGAAGTAGAGGAATGCCGAGCACAGTTGCAAAGGAAGGGTAGGCCATGACGAAGAGGTCAACACGGGAGGCAGAGGCCACAGACCAGACCGTGACCGAGGCCTGGCAGTAGATGTCAGTTACAATGCAAGAGACTCTTGATGGGACTGAGGTACAATACACAGAAGACACGGCAAAAACACACAAAAACAGCTGCCAGAGACGGCAGGCGAGAGGAGGGGAAGTGGGGACCTCACAGAGCTCTGACACACTGGGGTACACAAAGCCAGCAAGAACGACGACGACAGAATGACGTCCAAGGAGCAGAACACGCAAGAGAAACCCCAGTCCCAAGCACATAAAACATAAGCTCCAGAAGAGTAGGCACCAAATCTGTTCATTGTTTTGGCAAAATAGGGGTCAATACATATTTGTTTAATGAGTGAACCGCAATGTGATATGGAGGAATCTGGATTCCTGGCGGAGGGCAGCCCAACAAGTGGAAGGGGAGCTCGAGACTCAAGAAGTTCCTCATGAATGAGCCAAGAGAGGGACCATGGGCAGGGGCTTCAACGGCAGAAAAGAGGAGACCCGGCCGGTGCGGGGGCAGTTTGAGTGGGGAAGGACCAAGCAGGGGAGGAGAGGCAGGGCTTGAGAGAACAACAGTGGGCAGGTTAACTCGGCAGACACCAACCTGGGAAGAAGGGCGCCCTGCGCTGCCACGCATTGAACACCAGCACCCCAGGAGAGCCGTAAGGCCACCCGCAGCCACACCTCAATGCTCACACTTAGAGGAGGACACTGGCAATGACAGTGGTGGTGAGGAGAGTCACAGCGCTAAGTGTCACTAATACCTACCCCAAACCTCAGCATCGGTGCGAAGACACAGATTCACGCCTGTGAGAGCGCAAACCGCAAAGCAGCAAATGGGCAACAGTTCCCTCTCCCACCTCCAGGAAACGTTCACGGGCAACTGAGATTCTGTTAGGGCAGGAGCAGTTCCCGAAAAATGAGTCACCGCAGTCACTGTCTTATGGAAGACGGTGTGAGTTACGGAGAACTACTGGGTTTCCTTCACGAGGTGACGGTTTAAAGAACCCAATGGCACAAATACCCCATCCGTGTCAGAAATGACAAAGTTAGGAACTGAGTCGAGAAATAGAAACCTTCGTTAAAGAGACCAGATGGTTCTGAGATTCAGAGCCATTGAGTGAGGCTCATTCACACGCTCATTCATTTAACAAATACAGGTAATTTGCTAGTCTCTTTTTAAAAATTAAAAGGCATGAAAGAATTAGATGATTAATGACATTGGCTTAATATAACTACTAGGTTTTTTTTTTCTTTTTAGTTTTTTAAAATTATCCAATATAAAAAAAAAAATGAATTCTATAGAACAGAGATTTTCAACCAGTGTGCTTCAGAGGATCTTAGGTGTGAGCCTAAGAAAATTCATTTTACCTCCCCTAAGAAAAATTTTGAAGATCATTAATTAAATTATTTTCAAAAGAAGTTCAAAGCAAAATTTATATATATCTTAAAATAAATATTTAAAAAAATACATACATAAATATATGTACATTTTTAAAAGAGTAGAAAAAATATATATTTTATCTCTTTGTCCATTGACATAATTTAAGTGTGCTGCAGAAGTTTAACTATAGGTTCAAGTGTGCCATGAGATAAAAAAAGTTGAAAAACACTGCTCTAGAGGCCAAAGAATTCAATATAAACATCAAATTTATAAACTGTAAGAAGTAAAATGAGTTATCTGATCCTCAGCTGCAGATTCCCTGTAGTGTAGAGACAATATACGAACTACATCTCAAAATTTCAAAAATTTAAGGTCTTTAAAAAAAAAAAAAACTATAAGCAGTGCCTGTGGCTCAGCGAGTAGGGCACTGGCCCTGGCCAAACTGCAACAAAAAAATAGCTGGGCATTGGGGTGGGTGCCTGTAGCCCCAGCTACTCGGGAGGCTGAAGCAGGAGACTCGTCTAAGCCCAGGAGTTGGAGGTTGCTGTGAGCTGTGATGCCACCGCACTCTACAGAGGGTGACAAAGTGAGACTCTGTCTCTAAAAAAAATAAAAATGAAAAAAATAGACTCCACATACAAATAACAACTTTTGCAGAATGGAAATGTAGGGAGTCATTTAAAGTAATATTTTTAATTTGTCAATGACTGGGAAAATGCTTACAAAATATTAAGTAAATACAAGCAAATCATAAATTGCAACCAACATAATTATTGCCACTTAGTTTTCATACTTTTATGGATTTTTCCAAATTTCTAAGCAAACTCTAGGTTACTAGAAAATAAACACTGTAGATATATAAAACACTATTTTTATACAAATAAAAGTAAAGGCCGGGCGTGGTGGCTCACACCTATAGTCCCAGCGCTGTGGGAGGCTGAGGCGGGTGGATTTCCAGTTCTCACAGAGTTCGAGACCAGCATAAGCATGAGTGAGCCAGAGTAAAAGACCCCGTCTCTACCACCAGGAAAGAACACCGCCAGGCGTTGTGGTGGGCGCCTGTAATCCCAGCTACTTGGGAGGCAACTGGCAAGAGGAATCACTACAAGCAAGGACAATGTAAAAAAAAAAAACAAAAACAAACAAAAAAAAAAAAAACAAGGAAACTAAGAAGAGTGCAAGCCAAGCCAACTGAAATAAAAGCAAAAAAAAAAAAAAAAAAAAAAAAAAAAAAAAACCAAAAAAAAAAAATAAAAAAAAGGTAAAAATAAATGAAAAATAAACCATTGAAAAAAAAAAAAGGAGAAGGAAGTGAGTGGTTCAAAAATAGGAGTGACAA